>CM031234.1:175451893-175711456 GCA_018340775.1 Taxus wallichiana var. yunnanensis
AAATTTCAGATTCTAACTCCAAGTATAACATTCTCAATCAAAATTTTCTCTTGTTCACCACCATATCAATCTGCTCTAGGCCTATACCTATGTCTTCTTTTCTCTCACCGAGATCATTATTTTCCCAAGAATTCATCTGTTTTCTCACTATAGTTTCACTAACCTCTTTTTGATCCATCAAATCCAACAAAATTTACAAAATATCATAAACTTCACCCATGCAAAATTGATCATCATACCTTCCATGTTCATCTTTCCACTCACCCCTCACAAGGTTTTAAATGACCTTTTACAACAATAATATCCTTTACATTTGATAATAGACCCTTCCATGTAAACTTTGAAATTCAAAATTTTAAACACTCTATTTTGGAGGGAAAACACTCAAAGGAACAACAACAACCATGAAGAAGTGAAGGAGGTTAGGAAACAACCCATAACACTAAAATAGGTCCACTAAGACCCCATACAACCAATATATATATGAAAGCCTAAACAAATCTACAAACAAGATGATGCTCTGCATCAAACTCCCCAAGAGGAGAGATTTGAGCTCAATTTTTTTCTTCCTCTTTTTCCAATTATTTTGCTTCCTTTAATTTATTCCTCTTCTATTGGGTTTGAGCTCATTTCCATGTTTCTTATCTTTTTTTGTCTTATCCTTGTTTTCTTGGTTCTCTCGCTTGCTTGGCTCATCATCTTCTTATTTCATTGTTCCTCTTTATTTATATTTTTCTTCTTCTTCACGCTTCACTTGCATTTTCTTATCAATGTCATGCTTCTCTTCATCTTTCTCATTCATATCTTGGTCCATACCTGCACATACATAGCTAAAATCCACCTTAGATTGCAAAAATAGTGGAAAAATAGTCTTTTTCTTGTCTTTTATCCTTGTCAACTTGTTCTCTTCATTAATTTTCTACTCGAGAACACTGTATCTTGTTATAGATTATCACATTCTTACCTTATTTCTTCCTCTTGAATCTTCATCTCACCTTCATCTCTATTGGATGCTTCATTTGCAAATGTTTCTCTAGTATTTGTCTTGTTTTTCACCTCATCTTCTCCACTTAACCAAATCCACATGATTGTAAGAGCTCTCAAATATCCTTTCATAACACTAATAGTTGTACTTTCACTCTTGAATGATCCATACTGAACTTGCACTTGTTCACAAACTTCTTCCTTTTTCTATTCTTCCTTTTGTTCTCTAGTTCTTCATTCAAGGAATTTTTCTTACCCTTTCTTCTTTGCTTTGTGTACCTGAATTCACACGTTCAAAGGAAATTTTAAATAATAGTAAGGAGGCCTTTTAGCCTCATGAGTAGCTCCACTAATGAGCTCTTGTTCATCTTCACTCTGTTACTCTAGTTCACCACTTTATTTCTCTCCCTTAAGACAAGCTAAGAAGCTTGTAATCACTTCTTCTTCATTCAATTTCTGAACTTCCTCATAGACCACTTATTTGGATACTTCTTACTCTTATTTTCTAATCCACTTCTTTATTTTCTTCAACTCCCTCTCTTCCCTTCTTATCACTTCTCTCACCTCGTATTTTTGCTTCCTCTTCACAAATAGCTCTATGGGCCACTTAACACCTCTTTTCATCACAAAACCAACTACAATGTTCTCTATCACCATGCTTATAGCTTCCATCAGTTCCTATAACTCCTTCAAATCTTTCCTAATCTACTTGAGCTCTTGTTTTAACCCATAACTCTTTCTTTATTTCTAACTCTATCATATTTTATTATTTTCTCTTCCTCTCTTTTTCCTCTCTCATCTCTTTCATTAGTTTCTCTATTTCTTCTATTTGGTCCCACTCCGATACCAAATAATGCAGAGGCTAGTGACAATCAACAACCATTCAAATAGTTAGAACAATTACTTGAAATCATCATTCAAAACCATATCATTTTCAACTTTTCCCAATATGAAAAACTTGATTTTCATCACCACATACTATATATAACTATTTTAAAAGTCAAGAAAGCTTAACTCACTAGATTTCACCATTCAACCATGCAAAAAAAGCTTGGAAATTTTTCAACACTTTAATTTCACCTACTCTTCTCTAGACCTCAAAATTGCTACTAGCCCTCCAAAACTACTTTTTTTGATGTAAAACACAAACTGCAAAGAACTAGAGCTCATTGATAAGATTTTACAATACCCATTTCCCGCTTTCAACTGTTCACTATGATTTAGAGAATAACTATGAATCCTTGAGTTTTTATTCTTACTCTATTGTTTAAACTAGGTCTTAACAATCAACCCTCAATGCATTCAAACCATGGTGTCTATAATAAACCACACACATTTATGACAAAGTAATCAATGTTCTAGATACCCTTTTCCCTTCTAGTGTGCTTGGGTTTAATTTCATATTCTAGTTCCAAGTATAATATCCTCAATCCAAATTTTCTCTTGTTCACCACCATATCAAGATGCTCTAGGCCTGCACTGTGTCTTCTTTGCTCTCATATCTCTACCCCCAATGCTTGAGTTTTATATAAGCACACCTCATGGTAATATATTTGATGATAATTCTCATTGTGACTACAACTAACATATTAGTCACTCCACTACAAATAATTTTAAGCTTTTTCATGTTATATAAGATATAGTTGATGTTGATAATATTTAATATGAATATACACCTCAACCTAATCCTACTAATGACATTGGAAAACCTAAAATATATAGTGACCCACTTTTGGAAAACAATGATGTTAAATCTACCTTAAAGGTTCACAATGCTTATTGTGTTGTCCCACATGCACCATATTATGGTAACATATGTTTAATTTTATGAGTGCCATTGTTTTCACTATGGCTCCCTTACCAATTATTACTTTTGATATTATTGATATGACACATCTTTTTTTTTATAATACACTCTCTATTCCTACATAAATTTATCATTTTCCCATACATAATGTTTTGGTTGATAACACTACTCCCCATAATATATGCACTTTGACATTACTATGCTCTCTCAAGTACACTAAGAAGGATGTCATCATTGATCCTTAGACACACATAGATTATGTTGTACTCCCTCTCATAGTTATTCCTACTATCTTTTATCTCACATTCTTAGTGCCCTTTCCTTTTACATCATGTAGCATTATTCTAGGTTGCTCTTGGCCCTGTAACTTGATGGCTATACCTTCCATAATGAATTAGTGTGCTAAGTTAATTCATAATAATCACATTAATACAGTTAGGGGAATTCCATTCATATCCCGTCCATCACGATATAACACATATGACCACTACTCTTAGTCCTAGTACATATAAAACTATGTATGTCATTTCTCATGTTATGCCTCATTGTATAGGTCTCCCATTTGATCATCTAAAACACATGCTACTTATCACCATACACATTATCCTAGTTCTTAAACTCAATCATCATCTACGTATATTACTTCTCATGGATATCGCTACCATGTATCTCCTATGACACATACTATGCACGCTTCTTTGTCTCTTTTGACAGTTATGGGGCCCATTCCGCCTCCACCCACTAAGTGTGATATGCATCTCCATGAGGCCCTTATCAAATAGATCTTGTGCTAACCCCTTTCTTGTATATAAATATTTTCAAAAAAATTTAAAAACATTAAAATAATCACATAATATGAAAACATTCACATATGTAAAAAGATTAGTTAGAATTTTACTTTATAATTTTTTATCGTGTTGGTTTGATAAATAGATTATATACTCTTTACAAACATGTGTTTACAATGAGCTTGACACACGCGCGCACACACACACACACACACACACACACACACACACACACACACACACACACACACACACACACACACACACACACGAGAGGTTGATACAATGATCAAAGCTAACTTGGCTCCTTACATTACTCTTCCGAGGGCGTACCCTCATAATATATAGGAGTTTTTGTTTCATTATATGTTCCACACCTTCATCATCACACTTGATTCTATACATAATGCTTACATGCTATTATTTGAGATAACACAACTAACACATGTATCTTGTGTAGTGCTAACTTATATTACTATTTTAATTTTTCTATTACAATTATCTATACTTATATCATATATTATATCACTAATTTCTTATATATATTGCTTCCTTAATTTCTTCTTTGTAAAATTTAACTCGATTACTTCATTTGATTACGATGTTATGATTGTTTTCTTTATATGTCCTAAAGGCCTTAATTGTATTTTAAAATTGTGGGCATCCCATGATTGTGGTTCCATCCCTATCTTTCTTGTATACCATTGCTTCTATGACTATGGAACATTATTCATTCTCTTGGGATTGTATTATGAGATAGTGGGTATCCCATATTTTGGGTCCCATTCCTTCATATGACTATGCTTCTACATGTTATATCTTACTTGATTTTACACTATTGTTTCTATTTCTAACATCGAACACACTTGACTTACACTATGATGATTACACTATAATTGTTACTATGGCTTGTGAAATTCTTGATTGCTACTTCATTGTATATATTATGGCTCTTAAAATGTTTACTATGTTGTTACTACACTTGTTATATTATGGATTAGGATATGATTTTAAATTTTCTATGGTGTTACTAGTTTCTTTACACATGTATTATTACTTATTTTTTATTTTATGTTGTTTTTTCAGGCACCATGGTTGCCACCATGCACAATCACTTTTGTAGGTACAATTTCTTAGTGGTTTCACCATTTTATCCTTATATTTGATCCTACATATATTATTAGATGTATGGTACATGGGTACACATTTATTATTTACATACATATGCCCAAATGCTTTATCAAAATCACCTCAAAATATGAGCTATTCATTGATACATTTCTACATACAAATATAAGTTGAATGATACATGAAATAATTTTCAAACGGATTAGATCCTAAAAAATGTCACGAATACTGAAATGTGGTAGAATTCAAACAAAGGTAAACATTGTACAATACTGATTAAGACCATGGTATGGCCTTGACCACGATGGGTGGGTGTTCCTAGAAAGGGTCATATTCTCTAAATTTTTCACTTTCTATGGATTCTATTAGATATTTACTGAATTTTGCCATGGTTATAGATACATATCACATATTTAAGATAAATTTATAGGGATTATGAGTACTTCATTTCTTATTTATGACACTATTCAAATTTAGTTAGTTACAAAATAGGGTTTAGGGAATGTGTCTCCTTCTCCCTTCAATGTTTCAGATTCTACATGATTAGTATAGTCATTATAAAGCCTTATGGGGGAATGAAAATGTCCATTACTTACGAGGTTTTATTTTTCAAGTTGGTAAAAATTAGGCCTAGATCTGTCTACAAAAGTGTGTTCTTGGGTTTATTAGAGAGTGTCAAAGAATAACTGAAGTATTTAAAGACTACTATTTCCTTTTCTCTCACCAAATTACCAAATGTGGAAAGTGTCACAAAACCAAAGGATTCTTATAATACTCTTTCCTCATCTCTCAAAAAAATTCTCAAACATATAAGGCATCAAAACATATGTGTAAATAGTTAAAATTGTTCCTCTCTAGAAAACTTAAAATGTGGTACAAACATAAATCCTCTCCTCTATTACCTCCTTTGGCACAACATTGGGGACTGATCACCCCAAATCCTTTGATATTTCCATAGAAAATTCTAAGTCTCACGGGAACGAAAAATTAATGGAAGCTCCTCCATATGTAAAACAAGTAGGTTTAGTCCTTTCAAATTTTACATTCCATTTGCTTACTTTTGGAAATATTAAAAGTTACAATAATTATCTATATTTTTGAGGTAAAGTTTAGTTTCTATCATAAAAATTGAATACAAACAATGCTGCAGGTTTCATCATAGAGCATGTAAATTATAACACGTCAAAAACACTTTCAAGAAAAGTGTTGAGAGTGTATAAGGATCAAAATCCTAGATGATTATATTTTGCATAATTGTGCAATCCTAATATATATATTCCTAATCTATATTGGAAAAATTATATAATATATAGTGATCTCTTATAATAAATAGAGAATGTGAAGACCCTTTTTTATATAATTAAGGAAGAAGAAGGACTGATAACTCAATAGTCATCTTATTTTTGTATTAAATTATGTAATTACACTGCACAAGGTTGAGATTTGATCCTTAATTAAATTTCATATTGAATCCTTAAGTTCCATTATGAAGTATGTGTGTGTTTTGATTCAAGTAATATTCATTTCTATTATATTATATATATATATACACACACACACACATATACATATATATATTCCCAGTCATTATCTCTTTCTTCTTTGAATTATGTCCAATTCATATCAATTGTGTAATAATGGATTAAGTCTAGTTACCTATTGTGTGTATTTTCTAGTTAGAATAACATGAATTTATCCTAGACTATAAATTATTTCAATTCCTAATAATATGATCCATGGAACTTTGCTAACAATGGTTCTATTTCTAAGACATGGAAATGTTAATAAGGTTACCTAGACAAAGGGATGTGGAATGATGGTTGCAAGAGAATATGAAAAATTTCTGGAATTTGGAGAGAATATGGAGGGAATTCATGCTAAGAAATCTTCTTGAACCATATTTATGGAGATATTCATGATATTTTCTAGTGCGATATTTTTATAAGTTAAAAACTTGGTTATGTTAGTAGAATTATATTGATTTATACACAAAGACAAAGAGGAGTACAAATATATGGAGGAAAAATTTGAGATATTCCATAATTTAGATGTACCATGGAATCGTTATTTAGATCATTATATACAAACCAAAATAGAAGGGTATGTAACTAAGCTTGATTTCTAATTTTTCATTCTTTTGATTCTACTAAAGCATGTTTTGTTTCTAGATTACAAGGAAATTTTGTTAGGTAACTCCTTTTGTTAATCAAGATTTCAACCATGGAAAATGCCATGATGTCATGCAATTTGAGTAGTCGGGTAGGCATAAAAGGGATGTAATCCTAGGAGAGGAGGATGAAGGGGAAGGGTCCATAAATAAAGAAGAATATTGAAGGGTCCAAAAAGATTAGAGAGATGAAAAGAGAAGAATTGAAAGATTGTAGAGATAATATAGACAACATAATAGCTGGGGAAGCTTGAGTATTACAGAGGGAAAGGTGAAACTAATTGCAAGTAGGAGTAGAATAGGAAAGGGACCAAGGAAGGAATAAAGGAGCTTCTTAGAGGAATTGAAAAAAATATTAAAGGATAAATATGAAGTGCACAAGAGGGTTCACAAAAAGCATGGACCTTGATTATGAATCCAAAATAATAGAGGAGCCAAAACAATAAAATGAAGGTAGGGGATTATAATTAGGTTTATGAAGTATTTGGTAATGAACATGGAGAAGACATCTTAAAAACCATTGTATTATGCAGATAAATAAAAATATATCTATAGTGAGAAATTTGGATAGATACACTAAGGCCAATAGAAGATGATAACACCCTTGAGAAATAAAAATACATAATTACTTGAGATTATTTAAATTAATGGGATAAAACTAGCTCAATGGAAATTTTGATTCTTTTAATCCACTAAGCTAGTCATCTATATTACATATGATGTTACCTATAAGTACAAAGGAAATAAGTGTGGAAATATTTCAAAATGAGTATATGTGTCATTTTTAGGCATCCATTACATAAACTTACATTCAGGGGAAATTTTGAAAAGAGTGGGGAATGCAATAAAAGTAGTTATATGAGCCTTGAATACAAATTCAACTTTCTAGAATATGAAGATTCAAGAAGAGAAGTCTAAATTTAGTAAGGGAAATGTCAGTATTGGTGCAAGTACTAATCATATGAGTGTGTAATTAAACATAACTCATAGTCCAATCCATACTACTATGTGAAGTCATTTAGTAAGTTTGTTCGAATGGGAGGAAACATGACTCATTATCATAACCACTATACAAATTTATAGCCACATGATGGGCCTATTGATCCATATAATTAATTACTAATTTGTGACATGTGATGGGGAGAAAGGGAGTAAATTATTATACTACTAATAAATGCAATCTCATAGGGGAATTGCATGGAAGGGATCTTACATTTATATATTCAAGGAATTTGAGTGCGAAAACTCTCTAGGAAGTATGTGATGCACTTACTCAAGAATTTAAAATTAAAAAGTGTTTAGGAGAGACTATTAAGGACCTAAAGGAAATAAAGAAAAAACCAAGAGAGATTTTCATGGAATATGATATGAGGTTTTCTAATGTAATGAACAAGACTAGTTTCAATTATGATGATCCAAGCAAAACATCCAGGGGTTGTATTATGATTTTGTAGTAATATTTGTTTTGAATTTGCACAAATGAAATTCAAAACTAAAGCTACAACAATTTAAGTAGCTATCCAGGTGGAAAATATTGAATATTATAGAGATAGAAATGAAACAAGTCAAATTAGAATCCAAATTGGATGTAGTAATATGTATACTAGAGGAAGTACAAGAGATAAATAAACCCAATAGCCCTATATGGTACAGAGTGTGGAAAAGAAGGAATCACAAGACTAATTACACTAAACAATATTAGAGGATGAGTGGAATATTTTGAGGTATGTTAGATATGGGGTCACTCACTCATTAATTGTCACCTACTACAACATTATGTCGGGGGAATCTCATAATGCGGTGTGCATTTTTACGAGGATACAACACACAAAGTTAAATATTATAGAGCATTACTGGAATTGAAATAAAATGTTACTATAAATGTATTTATAGTCCAAACATAATTGTATTCTAAAGAAAAACTAGAGATACCAACATAAAAATGGCATCCTCCTTGAATGAATTTGTAGAGGGCTCCTTCCTCACCGTAATTAAATATATGGTTGATACCACAATCTCCACAACCTAGTCCAATTTAGGATCCATTGTATTTGAAAACTAATATGAGTTAGGAACCTCCTTCGCTATAACCATAAGTTAGATGGAAGTAACCTCCACCACAAACACCTTATGGAGGATATAAAAACTAAAACCAAGGATGAAATGCCCCATACGAGATAATATGGTGTATAATAAGGATAATACCAAGGTAGTTATAATATAAAGAGGGTGGGAACCTGACTATAGAGACAAGGGTGATATGTAATCATTGTGAAGAGAAAAATCACATTGTGCAAAATTGTCCTTCAAACCTAGAATGGAAATTATTTTATACATATTATAGGGTTAATGTGCAACATAATACAAAAGACTTTCTTGCTTTGGAGAAAAAAATAAAATAACAACTAAATAATGTTAAAATGATAAATGTGTTGCCCAAAGATATAAATAGTCTTAAGTTTTCAATAGAGATAAAAGGAAAGAGAAAGGATTTGAACATGTGGAGATTCCCAATGAGCCAAATATGACATGCATATAAGGATACATACTACGATCCAAGGAACAAAATAATTGTTCGAAGAATTCAAATGATTATTTCACCCAATTCAAAATAGAAATGACAATGGACAAAATAATGGATTTAGGTCACATAACTAAAGCACACATCTCACTAATATTGTGTTGGGTACACTATATATTAAGTATTTATATCACTTTGTATTTGTGTTAAGAGACATGAGGAACCCCTAAGGGGTTAGTTATCTATTCAAACTTACAAAATAACCTATGAGAACTACACGAGGCTAGATCTTAAAATGAGGGAATGTAGTGCAGAACTTGTATTGACTCAAAAGATGACATGTTGACTATCAAGGGTTTTCCAATCTCACCACACACACGTGTTTTCTCCTTTTGGTTTTTTAATCATTTGGTGAAGGTGTTTATAAGTTAGTATGATTTCTAATTTATTGAAGGTGATTATATTTCATCCCGAAGCTATGCAAACAAGAGCAACATATAAAAAATATCATTACCAAAAAATAAAAGAACACAAAAAGTTATAGGTCCATATTGCGGAGGGTCCAAGCTCATACGGTTCTAGGTCATGATCGTACAAATAAGGTCTAGACCATACAACATCTGTATGGTCCTACTCCTATTGGGTTTCTATTTTCACTACTTTAATTTAAGCATCTACAACTCTAGATCATCTTGTTTCACTACCCTACACATTCATATTATCCTTGAGGTATCTTTTATAGTGAAGTCTATATTTACTCTTGTGTATTCTAGAAAGTTCTTAATGTTTATCAACCATGTCAATAATTTCAAGTATGATTGCATTTTTCTGATCATGAATGATTAGTTTTGGAATTTAATTAGATCATAATAGTCTACTTGTTACAAACCCTTTGATCATTTTTATTCTTTGTATAATAACATTCTAAAATCTAACTAGGGTGTATCAATATGTTTAAGTGTGATCCATTGTCAAATAATTGTCATAATTTAATTTGCTTTTATGAATTCTTGTATAAAGAGTGGTCCATCACATGAAATATCATGTAGCATATCCTCTTCATTAGACATAATTGAGTATTGTTTCATTCATATTTGTTAAATTAATTATTCCAATAAAGAAATTGAGTGCATGACATTTTTATTCCATAGGAACATTTTTATACTTTGGATTTTTTTCCACGTGAACAATTTTAGTATAAATTTATTTATCATTTTGATTATATGTTGTTATTGTTGTACTTGAACTAGTTGTATGTGTTCTATATAATTGAATTTGATCATTTTCATTGAATGTTGAATCTAGTTTTTAAAGTAATATATATTTTAAAGGAATTTTCCTTGAAAAATATGCTAATCATAATATGCATTGGCATAAAAATATGTAGAAAATGATTTTAAAGTATCATATTCCCTTATTAGCTGTAAATTAATCATTATGTATTCAAGTAACTTCTTAAAAACCTTTTGCTTGATTTCACTTAATCTCGTAAATTTCCTATTCTCCTTTTCTTAAGGTAATGCATGATTTATATGTGTTTTATATAAAAAGGATATTTTATTGGACTAACTCTTATGTAGAGACTCATTGTCACATCCCATTTTTGCACATTATCATTTTGAGACACTTTATTAATTTGGTGGTTGTTCCATAATGATACAACATATGGTATACTACTTTTAATTGATATGTTGTTTAGATTTGATTCAGATTCTAATGTATGACATGTTATGGGATTAAAGTAATTATCATTATTATTTTGAATTTCAATAGATGATTATTTGATCCAGATGTTAGTTTGAGATTACTATTCATGGATGTGATGGCAATGATTCATTTTACTTGAATTGATTATATTGGAATGGAAAATAAAGCTGGGTAGTCTTGTCTACACATATGTAAATATTATCCGATTATGAGAATGGCTATCATCAAGGAGAGACAGAAAGATGAAAATATAGGTTTGATAAGATAATTTTTATGTGTGTTCAGTAAATAGAAAAAGGTGTAAAACCATGTGTCAGTACATAGAAAAAAGTGTAAAACCATAGCTGGAAGTTATGAAACTATTTTGTTGTGATTTATCGCTTCATATATATAGGTATATATAAGTATATATAAGTAATGCTTATTGCAATAGGTTTGATTTAAGCACTTTTTGAATATGAGATATAATTGTGAACTATCACTATGGAGAGGAATGAAACATATCATTTTGATCCTAGTTGATCAGATACATTGTGTAACACCCATGTTATGATTCATCCAAATTAAGTTTTTTTAAAACATACCCCTTAAGTTCAATTAATGCTTTTAATGTTAAACATTATTAATTAGCTTGTTGCTAAATAATATAGCATTATTAAATTGTTCATAATCCATATTATAACATACAATAACCATGTGTATCTATAATGATTTATTTAGATCATGTCAATCTCCTGTGATCACTCTATCTGAGTGTGTATACCATGTATACTTGGTTAAACCTTTTATAAGTTATGAGAACCTTTGCATCTCCTTAGTGCCCACCGGGAAGATAATCATAAAAATTTGATCTCGGTTCTTGACTTTCTGTTGATTTAGGGGATTTTTGAACAGAAAATGTAATTAGTAATTGCATTAATTTGGCCAAAGTTTTCAAGCATTTCTTTGCAAGCTTAGTTTCAAGATTGCACACTAGCCTACAAAACTTATCTTCCATCATCACACACATATTTCAATATAGTTATCTAGATTCCTTTTCATTGTTTAAGAAGGTGATTAAGTTTTGAATAATAAGATTCCATCTCGACTCATTTTTCTAAACGAAATAATCATATCTATAACATCTTAGAATCCTTATGGGAAATATAGTGACCACATAATGATTTCCATCATTACGTCCTCACTACCCTTCTCATAGCCATCCTAAGTTGACATGATAGGATACTAATAAGATTATGAAATGAAAATGCACCTAAGCTTATTATATTCTTTAAGTCACCTTTATTAGATAAATTAACCAAGCTTTTCATTATGAAACAATAAAATGTTTTGATAAACAATATTGGGTTCTTATTAGAGGGTTATAATAACTCAAGTTACTAAGTTTATTTAGTTCCCCTTATCATATTAATACGACATATTATACATTGTTAAATATAGGTTTACTATTCATATTTTTGATTAACAGTAAAGAAGGGTTAAGGGGACCCTAGCCTGTAAAAAGAGTCAGATCAAAAGATAGAAGATTAGGGCCAAGGGTATACCCATTGAGGCCCACCAACCAACAACAAAATCAAAGTAACAACAAAACAACTAAACTAACACTAGACAAACCCACGTACAAACTAACAACCATGATCGAACTAACAACCAACTATAACATAAAACCTAAAAATAACAACATACTTGAACACAATAACCAATAGTTATTCTTTTGTAATTTCATCTAGTGTTTTCATGCATTCGGTCCATTCTTTAACTATCCCTGTTATAGTAGCTCTCCACTTCTCATAGTCAGGCTCTATCATTTCCTTCTTTAGAGTGAATCCTTCCTTCTCCATATGTTTGGCTCTTTGCATAACATCAACCAACTCTGCCATCATTTTCATGTGCTCCAAAGTGCTTTTCATATTCAAAATTTGAATTCCTTTGATGTGAAGCATTGTTTCCTTCATTCATAGAAATTCCTTTTCTAGTGTCTCACATCTTTTGTTGGTTGTTTCCAATTTTTCATTGACCAATATGGAGGTGATTTCATCCACCCTTTCTTGCACCTCCTTTAGTTATATAGAGACCATGCTTATCCTATGTCTGTTGACATCCATATCAAACCTGCAATGTTCAAATTCCTTTATAAAGGAACTAGCTTTTACCATTGCATATTAGTGCATGAATAGGTATTTTTGAGATACTTTTAGTGCTTTAAGGTTAGTAATGGCCTCCTCTATGTTCGGGTTTTAATTTCCAGCTCATCTTCCTTTTCTTGGCCTATGGGATAACTCTCCTTCTTCACTTCCATATTTTCTAGATATGGGTTTGTATTCTCCTTTTGGGTTTATTGCCACTATCGGTGTTATAACCCTTTTCTCCCTCCAAATTTTCTTTTTCCTCATAATTATTCCTCTATCCATTTTCTTTTGTTTATTACTTATTACTTCCTTCCCTTTCTCCTTCTTGGTTTACTCCCAAACTATTTGAGGCCTATGCCTCTTCCCTAGAACCATCCCTTCCTCTTTAGAAACTACTTTTATCTCTATTTCTGCTAAAAACTCAGCCCTACAAACCATTAGAGTACTGTTCAAACTAGGGATTTTATAAGGCCTTGGTGTAAAGGGTCCGTGAAGGTCCCTTTCTTCAACTTGATTAATTAAAATGTGGAATAATTGTAGTTAATATAACTAGGAACAATGATAAATAACAATAAATAACACTAAATAAAAGTGGTAAATAAATATAGAAAGTGACCAAAGAAACTAGGCTAGTAAAAGAGAAACTCTAATATACAAAGAAGGGTTGGAATGAGATTATCTAATTTGGAAAACTTACTTGGGTGTGTCTCGAGATGATTGAAGAAACAAAGGAAAGCGAATATGCCGAGGTCAAAACTTGCAGATCAAGCAATCCAAGTGGACTGGGGTGCACAGGGAGAGTATTAGGGTGCCTGTGGGTACCATAGTTTGCGTTATCGAGTGCCTTGGTCTATGTAGGAGGCCCAAAAACTAGGTTTTAGGGTCGTTAAATGATCTTAATCCTTCACCACCTATTGTACTAACTTCACTACACTACGTTGTATGTCACTAGTAATCAATAATGAAGAGGAGACATAAAACTCTAAGATAAACATCAAACCCTAAAAAAGAAATATGCATATGAAGGGGTTAGACTGACCTCAAATGCCACAATGGTGGACTTACTAACTGAGTGCTGCACTACATCTTAGACCCGATGTAGTTCTATGTGCAAGTGTGTACAATCATGCCCTAGGTGCTCTTGTGCCAATCGCACTTTGTGAAAGTAGCGAGCAATAACTATGTGTAGAAAATGTAATAGAATGATGGATGGAATAAAAGAAACTTCCCTCCTATTCTTGTGTGATGCAAATGAACCAACCTTGTGGCTTATGATGGAGCTAGATGAATGCAAATGGAGCCTTTGAAGGATGCAACCTTAGGTGATGATAGTAGTGACTAGTGCTTGGTCCCTCATTATGGTTTCATAACTTTATATTTATATGGTTCTCTTGATCTAATTTTGTAATTAACCTCAAAGAGGTTGACCACAAGAAATATGAAATGGCCCCAAACCTCTCGCAATCCAGTTGACAGATGTAAAGCCTGAATCCACCACCTTTATCAGTGCCTTTTCTTTTCAGATCGGTGTAAATATCAGAGAGTGGAGCATCTTACTCAGCATTTCAGGCCTATCACATCACTTTCAAAATAATGCAAACACTTTAATTAGGATCCAATGCGTTAACCACCGTGAAACCCAAGTTTAAGTTGTAAACTTAGCAGTAATTGGATGGTGCAACGAGTGAATCCTGCATGCATAATTAAAAAAAAAAAGATAGAACCTATGGGGAACTGTGCTAAGTGGAGGTCTACCAATTAACAACCTAAAATCAGTCCCATTCTTGGTTCTTTAAAACCGTGTAGGGAGAGATGTGCAACTCTAATATCTCATCATGTTCTAAACATGAATCTGGATGTTCTATATTTGTATCTATTTTGTAATGGGTTCATTTGGCTATGAGAGGATCTACTGATGGTCACTGGTCTGATTATTACTGGGAAGAAGAGGTTTTAGGATTAGATGGTGCACAAAATGTCCTTGAAAATATGCTTGAGTTAAATGATTTTCCCTAGAATGTAATGATCACAGGATATGTGGAAGGAAGATGTTTTGACGAGGCATTGCGGTGCTTTAGAGAAATGAAATTTCTCAGGTGTAGCCCAAACTCCACGACCTTTGCTGCACCCTCTCTTCTTCTGAGTCTCTCAGCTTGTGCTAAATGGGAGTTTTGAGTGGGACATGGACATTTCCACAAAGCATTTCCACCATTTCAACAAATTCAGCCAACAGGTGTCTAACCCAACCTTTTATCTCTGCCAGGATTGCCATGCATGTGCCAAAATAGGAGCTTTGGGACATAGCATATTAGATTCTTTAAATAATTAGTGGCATCGAGCTTCATTAAATGTGGTGGTTACAATATATTGTTTTACATAAACTGTAAAATGTGGAGCCATACAAAGGGCGCTGATATGTTTGACAAGATATCAAAAGATAATGTGGTTTTTTTTGGATATCAATGAATTCTAGTTGTAAAATATGGGTGTGTTGATACGCCTTAGAAACCTAGAAATAGAGTGTGGGCATCCACCAAACAAATTTTGATGCTTTGTTTTCTGGTGCGCTAGAAGACATGTATGCAAAATGTAGAAACATAAGCAAGCAAGTGCACTGTTTGACATAATGCGTAGAAGACAAAAATGGTTCCACGAATGCCATGATTGCAGGATATGCACATAATGGATTCATAGTACACATGGCATTTGTTTTCTATCCCAAACACACTGATAAGCCTCTTTACCATGGGCTTGTTACTCAGCTGGAGGCACTTGTTGTTCCTTTCTTGCCACCAGAGGATTTTCCAATAGAACTAGCCACTGATTTTGACATTATTGTGGATGCTATTTTTGGGCTTTCCTTCTCGTGGCTGCAAGCAAGTGAAATCAATCGGTGCGATGTCAACTCCTCGACTTCTACCTCGCCAGTTCATTTCAGGCATGGTCCATCTTCCCTTACCTCTCATAATTCTCATGTTTTAGTTCTCTTTTGCAACTTAATAGAATTTCAAAATATTAGGATTTTAATACAGTTAAATGTTTATATCAACTCGTTGCAAATACAATGAAATGTCATGTTGTAACTCACGAAATCAAAATAACTCTTTTGCATTAAAACATGAACTTCCAACCTCATTCTGTGGTGATTTAGAAAACTTCCTACCCACCTGGATCGCTTCAATATTGTTTTATCGACAAGATGAAATTGACTTCCCATTAATAAAGTTGATCTTCTCCCTATTTAAATAGTTAATTTTTGCATTTTTGGAGACTCATTAAGTACCCTTCGTAACTCTGAAAATGAGATGTGAAGCTTCATTCGTGTACCTTGGTATGCGTGGAGTCACCTTGACCTTTGGATTGACCCTAAACGAACATATGAGATCTTTTGACACTCTTATAGGAGCCCTGTTACACTGTTTTATAGTAGTAGAAAGTTGTTAAATCTAGAAAGTTGGCTTTCGTTTTGAACCGCCATTTGAAACCTGGATAGAGAAATTATTTCCCATCTTTGCAAACCTCTAGTGTTTATACTAGAAAATTGCATGGAACATTCAGTTTAGGGAAAAACAATTTTCTGGATAGTTTGGAAAATCCATTTTGTAGGCCTTTGGTTGCAGTTTGATGAGGTCAAACTAGACCAATTTCGACTTGTCGCTCCAGAAAACTTGTCACCGTTTGAAAATGGTTTTCTAGTTCTCAATCCCATCGACTCTGATGAATTCTCCTTATATAGGGGAACTTGTAGGAAGTGTCTCATTGCATGCTCATCCATCGAATGTCAGTTATGGATGTGGTTTTCTGGGCCCTCGAGCTAACTTTTGTTCATTTGCAACTGGGTCAGCTACGACCAGTAGCCCCGGAAAACTAGCCGCTAAACGCAAACTATTCACTTTTTCCCAATTCCATCAGTTGCTATGAACTCTTGGTATATCTGGGAATACGTAGAAAGTTGATCATGGTGTGTGTTCTCATTGGAAGATAAATTTTGGAAGTGGTTTCTTAGCCTCTGAGCCCATTTTGAACGTTTTGTAGCTAGTGAGAAAATGTTAAAATAGAAAGCTGCGGGACCCTTGTAGGGTTGCCAAACCACCCTGGAAACTTTTAACACATGTAAATAATTGTTTAAAACTCTATAGTGTAACTATTGTGTGAAATAGAACTTTTGACAAAATGGTGTTTTCTCTCTCTCCCTTCTCTTTCTCTCTCATGGGTTATAAAATGAAGTGAAATGAAATGTATTGAATACATGTATCTAAATTTTTTCTCTCGCTTGAAAATTGTAATTATTATTATATGTAAATGGGAAATTGAAAAATGATAATTATGTTAGATTAGGGTGGATGTCATGCCAATGAATTATCGTTGATATCTTGCTCACGTGGTTTTTACAGGATGAAAGAATGATGGCATAACGGCGTTGTGTAATGCATTAATTATCATTGTAATTTATATAGTTCATTGTTAAATGGATAAACGTATAATGTAGTCTCATGTTACATAAGGTTATAATTGATAATTTGTTGATATGTATGAAATGCTAGTTTCAAGGACATCTAGGAAATGTGCATTTAATCATAGTTCAATTTTGATTTATAGTACACCTGGTAAAAAGGTTTGATATTTATATAAGGTAAATGAATTTGAAGTAATATCTTGTAGTGCATATTTAGTGTTCAATAAATGATTAATGAGTCATCTTGTGCATTCATACTTTGTAAATGTAATAAAGAGAATTAAATCAAAACACTCTACCCTTGTTCAATATCGGAGCATAACTTGTTTTTCATGTGCGATACTCCTTACCGTAGAAGACATTGAAAACCATAGGATGAACTTAATCTTTTCTCTCGATGGAAATATCCTAGCTTGAGTAAGCAAGAACCCGAGAATGGGCTTATCGTCTTAGTTAGTATGTTTAGTGACATTGTCTTAAACCTATCTATTAGGGTGACACAAGTCAAACTTTTCTTGGAGTGTGTAGAGCTAACTCCTCCTTCGTAGCCTAGTGGACTACCTTGTCATCGAAGATAGATTTAAAATCAAAGTTCTTCATCGAGTGAAAACCCTGTTGGATCTAGACGACATGGATGGAGGTTGTGACTTAGTTGTTCTAGGCCTTAAACTCTTGTTAATGAACTCCTTAGTTCCACGTAGCTAAATGTGTTACCTTGGTTTCTCTCAACATAACACCTTGGTCCTTTCGTGAAGGTGGTTTAGCATAAACATGTCCTCTCGCTTAAATCTCTTATATAGTTGAGGGGTAGACCCTTAGGTGAAGTTGGAACTAATCTAAACCGTAGTTGACTCGGATGTTAACTTAGGGTTTGTGTGTAGCTTCAAGTCTCTTAATCATATATGTCTTCAAGAGGTTGGAAAAACACTTTGTATCTCCTTTTACAAGACAATGCTAATAATAAGGCCATAACGTGACGTAGAAAATAAAGCATATAAGAGTAAAAATGGGATTTGAGGTTTGGAATAATGCCTCTCTTGGAGACCTTATATCTCGATTTAAAAATACTCTTTTGTTTCAGAGAATATGAATTGCCTTGGTGTGTTCAACCTTCGAGCAAACAAAATACATGTATAAAACAAAATGGAATTTCACAAGTCATTGAATTAGAATAACTATGGTAGAGAAATAGCTAACCCGTGATCGAGGTATGTTTTCGGTAAAAAGCTATCTCATGTTTTAAATCTCCGTTAAATCCTAATATCACTATATGGACACCAAGTCACATTCACATGGGTTGTAAGAGTAAAAAGGTAGACATTGAATATATGTTCGAGAAGAATATTCTTCACATAAGAACAAGATAATTAAGTATTTTGTACGCATTTGAACTAAGCCAAATAAGTATGCAAGTTATGGAAACTTTTGTAAAGAATAAGAAACCAACTATAAAGGGGTGAACGATAATTTAACCATGGTATTAACTTAAGAATCTGTGGGTGGAAAAACGATAAATTTATCCTTGCACAATAATGTTCTTGGAGTGTTAATCGTAACTAAAATACAATTAAAGAAATGATGTGTGTGGGTTTGCCTATCCTTGGGTCTTCTTTCTGTGGTTGGGGCATTGCTAGTATTCATTCATTGGGAAAAGTGTGGCATCAACATGCCTATGTTGTTTTCTCATGTGTCTATGTGAGTCGATGACCTATGTGATTGTCGTGTGAGTCAAGTTTCAGTACTTGGATCCCTTGTTGTGTTGTGTGTAGTGAGCATATGTGAGAGGTTGGTAGTAATGACAAAAAGCAAAGTAAAATGGAAAAAGATGGGGGTTAATTAACACTTTCTTCACTTAAAAGCCATATGAATAGTAGTACGAGACCGAGAATAAATAATGTCTAAAGTGTGTGATTTTGTGACTACATTTTCCCCACTTTATGTTGGTGAGTGGAAAGCTCGGTAACATAAAGTAGATAGAGATGCGTACCTAATAATTCATGTAGAGTGATGTAGAAACGTGCTGAAGGACTAGAAAAAGTGTGGAGTGAAAAAAAAATGATAGAGCGTGGAAACTAAATATGAAAAAGTACAACAAAGTGATGAGAGTAAACCTAGGGCAGAAACGTGTGTGTAGTTGCTAATGTGTGTGATGTACTGCATGGTTAGTATGGTGTGTGCTGCCACAAAATGTTGTTGTTTCCCCCATTGTTGATTAGATGTTTTTAAGCGCTTGTTTCTCATACGCAGCAGGACCTACTGAGGAGAAAATGATCAAGTATTCAAATACACATGTATATGTAAAAACACATGTAAAAGATGCATGTAAATGTAAAGTACGTAAATGAAAAATGGAACATGTGCACCTGATCCATGTTAAGAGAAAAAGTGTAGAAAGAGGATATCTTGTGTTGGGTTTTTAGGAGATCCGATGCCATATGTTGAAGAAGTGTAGGGAGAAAGCTGCATTATTCTCCAACTTGTAACTTCTTCCCTGAATATGTGTGAAGAGATCTCTGTACTACTTGGTTTTTCGGTGATACAATGCCATTGGCTAAAGTAGTGTAGAGAGGAAGTCCACTATATCCTCTAACAAGCGCTCCCCTGAATGCTAAGAACAAGCATGTCCTGTAAAAGCCATTGTTTACGGGGTTTGTATACTAGTCTGAACCCACTTGTTGTATAACCCACAATGCCAAGGACAAAAATTGAACTGACCTAAACTAGTGTAGAAGTGATGTATAGTATGTAAAACCCCAAATGATTCTCCCCCTCTTTGGAAGTGTATGCGACGTTGCTGATAGGAGAATGTAGTCCCAAAAGAGGACCAACCACATGATCTCTATAACTCTTCGTGAAGGGGGAAAGGAAAGTGCTTGGTAGAAACTAAGGTGTGTAAAAACAAGAGGCTAGACACGAGAAAAATGTTAGTACAAACAAACATGCATGTATAAAGTAATCTGTAAGATACACAAATGGTGTAGAAGATACCAAGAAATGTATTAATGTAAACACGAAAGAAGACAAAGTAATTTGCACAAAATGGGTTGTAAACATGGGACATCACTCATAATTCCATAAGACACACAAGGCCATAATAATTGTATACAACAAATAAGTGTGCACACAAAACAAAGGGCAATTCCTGTATATAATAGAAAAAAAACAAGCAAGTAGAAACAACATATAACCATGGAAGCAAGTACTCCTACAAAACAAATGTTATACATGAAGCACAATTTAACATGTTAGAAAAATGACTCATATGTCAAAAGCGTGTATAAGAAAGTAATGTAAAGTGCTAAGTACAAAATGAAACAATAACACCTATGAGATACAAATGTAGATGCCCCCAAAGCAACCAATGTAGGATCGGTACAAGAAAGGCATCATCTATTGTATATAAAAGACCTATATCTCTGTGATCACAAATAAACAAAGGCATGAACGCGCATGTGTGTATGGTATATGTGTACATAAATTAGTTAACAAAGAAAAGGAAATCAAAGCTAACACCTAATAACTTCAATACAATGCTAACTAGATCAATATACCATCACATTGAGAGTCATGCCTACGCGCACATAATGATATGTGTACTCCTTTCTTGGGTGATGTCAAAAAGACATCATAATGATGTGTGAGCTCTAAAAGCTCAAATTTTTAACATGTTAGGTCAAAATTGGCAATAACCCATCAAAATTAAACCCCTAAACAAAACTCAATTCATGTAAACTTAGCAAACTCATAAGAAATTTAACATTATTTCACATTGTGCCTATCAAGGGTTAGCCAAATATTGAAATAACAACAAAAATTAAACTACAATGCTAATGGACTAAGAACCCGTCCCAATGGACGTGCCAAATGTGTACATGAATTAGTTAACAAAGAAAAAGGAAATCAAATCTAACACATAATAACTTCAATACAATACTAACTAGATCAATATATCATCACACTTAGAGCTTAAACAACGCTAATCTATTAACATATTTGCATTAGAACATGAAATGAAGATTCGAACTAACATGATAAATAAATTAACCTCTATCTATAATTTAATACTAATGAAATGAACCTATTTAGATCCTTAGTAATCAAAGGGTTTCAAGAATGGAGTCTTGTCAATCCATGACTACAAGACCATTTGACATATCTCCATATGAATTCAAACTTGGAAGAATGAATGCAAGAAATGAAAATAGCTAGCTCCTTCAATGAAGAATGCTATAAGATGATAAAATGGCTATAACTTAGGCTCTATGTTCATTTAGGTGTGTAAAGGTGTAAGTAGAAAGGTAGGAGGAGGGATCCTTATATAGCCCAATGGATAAAAGAAAATTTGTATCCCTTTACATGTGGGATAATAGCAAGGTTGAGTTAGTTGTGGATAAGGATGGTTTAGAGAGGGTTGAGTCAACCTTAGGAGAGTTTAGTTTGTCTTTTAGTGACTCATGGGGTTTGAGGGGATTTATTAATTAACTAAAGTGATTAATTAATAGGTGAGCAAGCTTGTAGAAGCTTTTTAGAAGAATAATTAGTATGATTTAGGGGATACAAAGGGTTTAATCAAATAAATGATGATTTATTGATCTAATAGAAGAGGAAACTTAATTAATTAAGAATAATTAATTAATTCAGGTAAAAAGGGTTTAATTAACGACGATAGAAGAGAAAATGTGCTATATTGACGATATGTCATCAATTTATGGGAAAGGGTATAATTAGTGCAATTTAAGAATTTAAATTGATTGGTTTAGATTATAAGTGTCTATAGTATAGATAAATGACATTGAAGAGATATAACTAGCATGTTCAATAAAGCAACCATATACAAGCAAATGTAAGCAAGAGTAAAATCAACTAAGATATGCAATGTGTTGGGGATGGATGGAATGGAATGCAAGATGGATGATAGGAGCTGCATGCCCCCTGAGTGGATGGAGGTGTATGTAGTGAGGTTCATTTGGTTTACCCCCTTAGTAGTCAAGAATGAACCTTAGGCAAGAGTGTGTCAATTGGAAATTCGAAATGTGTGTAGTGTCTAACATCTTTGTGATGGATTTATATGTGTATGTTGGTGAGATGCGACCTAAAAATGATATGTTGTCAACCCTACAACCGAAGCGTATATGATGACAAGATGATCAAAAGGGTGATGATGTAGTGTAATGCATATACTACTACTAGATGAATAAAGGGAGTGGTGATGTAGCCTAAAGCATATACCACTACAAGGTGAAGGGATAGATGACCATTTAGGCTATAACATATGTCACAAACCTAGTAATGTCACATGATAGGAGGTCGAATGATGAATGGGTGTGCATGAGAAGGTTCATTTAATTTGTGAACCCTCGGAAGTTGAGTATGTACTAAGGAACTAAAGTGCATCATAGGGTAGTGACTGCAACATGTAGAAGACAATGTAGTATGTGTGATAATAATAGCCGACCATATGATGTGCAAAACGTGTAGTGTATGATGTATAAGATACAATGCAAGGTGTGTATGTAAACTAAAAATGTGAGTATGTGTGTTATGTAGTAGGCATAATGAGTAGTATGCAATGGTAGGTGCAAGTGTGAAACATGTATGATGGATACTAGTATAGTGTATAAGCAATGTGTGGTGTATGAATGTGTAATGCAAGTATGTAATGTAGACCCTAAAAGTGTGATACATGTATAATGATGACTAATATGATGTATGATGTGTAGATACCAATGTCAAAATGATATAGACTAAATGTGATGTAAAGTATAAGACATATGATGAAAGATGTGTGAAGAGACCTAGTGTGTAGTGTGTGGGGTTCATGTGTAATAAGCCCTCAACAATCAAGTGTGAACCAAAGCAAAAGAGTGCGTCATCGGGTAGCGGTTGCAAAGTGTGTAGATGAATGTGTCTATGCTATGAGAGTGATGTATGATAATGCAAAGATGAGAAATGCACTAATGCTAATGGGATGAGGATGCGATATGTGTATGATAGAAATATGGTATGTTGTGATGAATGATGCTACTAGGTTTGGGGGATGTGTTAGATGCTATTCCCCCCAAGTGTGGAAGATGAAGGATGGATCATGTAATGTCATCTAAGAGATCGTTAATTTCAGGGTCAAAGTCATATGGATAAGCATTAGAGACTTGATAAGAAATAATGTTTGGTTGATCATGTAATGAACCATTGAGGCGTAAATGGTACATACCCATGGCATATTCCTCATCAATGAATGGAGGAAGTGGACAATCGTGTGCATAGCATACGAGTGAGATTTACATATAGAAAACAAAGGAACTATTGCAAATGAATATGTGACTGAAGGGCATAAGAAATGAAATATCAATATGACCATGATCCAACGTGCCCCTATATAAGTAAGCCAAGGCTCTGCTAATGTGAGTGGAGAAGAGAAAGGAGTGCATGATAAATAAATTATAAGATGAAATACATGTAGACCATAATTAGCGGTAATAGTGATGAAGTCATAATATAGATGAGGATCATGAGTAGGAGGATAAAGGTCCTCAAAAGTAAAACCGAGTCGAGCTAGACCATCATGTGAATAGATAGTAACATCACAAGTAGGATCAAATGGAATATGTTCCCAATATGAGTCATTCATGAAAAGTGTGCAAGTAAAAGGTGAGCGTGCTAACAAAGGTAGTACATGTGAAGGCGTAGGTGATAGAGTGACATCCATGGACTGGATAGGCCCCTGATAAGGAATCATAACAATAGTAGTAGTAGGTGGCATAGAAGAAACTACATCTATCACACAAATAGTACCGTCAAGTGGTGGTAAGTGAGGTTGTTCATCCATAGGTTGGGGATCATTTGTAGTATCAATACATGGAATAGGAAGAATAGTATTAGGAGTGTGGTCATAGTACTGGAATGGGTCATGGTCACGAAGAACAATATATTCAATGCCTTCATGGAGGAACTTAACACAATGGTGTATAGTAGAAGAAACAACTTGCATGACATGAAGCCATGGTCTACCTAGTAAGAAGTTGTAAGAGATTGGGAAATCAATGACAAAGAACATTGTGTTGATAGTTTTGGGTCCTATAGTAATAGGTAATGTAATGTGACCAACACATGAAGCAGACAAAACCATCATATGCATGGAGTGAGAGGGATGATGGACTAACATCATGAGCGGAAAGACCTAAGTTTTGAAGGAATGACATAGGACATAGATTAAGCTTAGATCCATTATCAATTAAAGTGTGCTTGATACCCATATTGAGAATGTGAATCATAATATGCAAGGGTGGGTCATTATCAAAAGTATTTAAGTCAGGGAAGATTAGATTTGAATGATAGATGTTGAGAAAATGCATCTATAAAAGTTTGATATACTAAGTCAGGATGCATGTCGACACGAATGTGGGTAGTAGCTAGAAGATGTTGGAATCTATACCATACATCAAGGTGCATAAGAAAATAATCAGTAATGGAGATATTCATGATGACTAGACTCTAGGATGACAAAGAGTAAGGATCCTATATGCATGAAGATCGAGTACGGGTTCACCAAAATGATTAAATAAAATGTAGAATAATGGTAGTTAATATAACTAGGAACAAAAATAAATAACAATAAATAAAAGTGGTAAATAAATATAGAAAGTGACCCAAGCAACTAGGATAATGAAAATAGAAACCTAATATGCAAAGAAGGGTTGGAAGGAGATTATTTGATTATTTGAACTTGCTTTGGATTGTGTTCGGTATATGAATAAAGAAGCAAGAGGAGGAAATGACTATGTTGAGGTCTAAAAACTTGTAGATCTGGGAAATCTAAGTGGACTAGGGCACCTGGGAGAGTATTAGGGTGTCTATGGGTGCCCTAGTTTGCATTATGAGCACCCTAGTTTGTGTAGGAGGTCTAAAAACCAGGTTTGTAGGGCCATTAAATGATCTAAAGCCTTCACCACTGTCTCACTAACTTTGTTGTCTTGTGTTATATGTCACTTGTAATCAATAATGAAGAGGATACCTATAAAATCCCAAGACAAACATCAAACCCTAAAAAATAAAGATGTATATGAAGGGGTCGAACTAACCTCAACTGCTATAATGGTGGACTTACTAATTAAGCACTACACTACATCTCAGACCCGATGTAGTTCTATGTGTAAGTGTGTGTAATCATGCCCTAGGTTCTCTTGTGCCAGTCACACTTTGTGAAAGTAGTAAGCAATAACTATGTGTAGAAAATGTAATAGAATGGTGGATGGAATAGAATAAACTTCCTTCCTATGCTTGTGTGATGCAGATGAATTAGCCTTGTGCCTTGTGATGGAGTTAGATGGATGCAAATGGATCCTTTGATGGATGTAACCTTAGGTGATGATAATAGTGACTAGTGTTTGGTCCCTCATTATGGTTTCATAGCTTTATATTTATATGGTTCTCTTGATCTAATTTTGTAATTAACCCCGAAAAAGAGGTGACCATAAGAAATATGAAATGTTCAAATAGATAGAAAGTGCCCAAAAAGTGGTGGGAAAGTGGAAAGAGGATCAAGGCACCTGATTTGGGACTAGGAAGCCTATAGGCTCCCCAACACTAGCCCAGCACCCCGGTCAAATGCAAAATAACATAGAATAACAGAAATAGACAAGGCATGCATGTGCAAGAGGTCTATAGTAATGTGAGAAAGCAAAGTAAAATGGCCAAAATATGGGGGTTAATTAGTACTTTATTCACTAAAAAAACCATATGAATAGTAGTATGAGACTCGAGACTAAATAATGTCTAAAGTGTGATTTTGTGACTACATACCAGCTTTATAGATTTTTCCAGGATCTAAAAAAATTTAGAAAGTAAAATTGCCTCCCATTTATGAAGTGATTCAACATCGGAAAGTGGTAGGCATACACCACTTTAAATCTACCCTCTAAAGTCACATTTTACATCATGAGTAATGCGATTTCTTTAAAAGGAGAGGGCAAAGAATCCCTATCATATCCATTGGACCATTAAAGTGTTGTTTTAAGGATTCCTTACCTTGTAGGAAATTTTCGACTTCCATGGTGGAATATTTTTAGTCTTGAAGATCATTCTTCCCTCCAAAGGGAGCCCTACTACCTTTACAATGAGCTTGGGTGTGATTGAGAAAGAGAAACCCTTTGTGCACACCCTACATTCATTCCAAGTTTTTGCTCATCATGTCCTTTGAATATTTTGAAAAAAATTTATATTCCAACTCTCTCTATAATATCCTTCACTTCATTACTTATTTCCATCATGGTTTTGGGTTCGACCCTCACCAGATCCCCTCCCATTCTTAAAATTGGAGAAGAAACATTTCCAACTCTATGCGTTCGAGATAAGAATAATAGGTGTTCAAGACCTAGGGTTCTCATAGTTTCCACACTCCAACAAGCTCCTTTATTCCTGGTAATAATTTTAGCCCGTAGATTTGCAAGCTCATACCCACGCTCTAAATCTAGGAAGTAATTGACAACATGATCTTGCACATGTTCCTTCCTTTTCCTTCTATCTATCATTATACAAATCCTCCCCTCCTTATCATTTAAAATCCTTTTAGAAAGGACATCCTTCCTCCTATCAAAATCATTATGAAACTTCATTAAAAACAAAAAGGAACAAAGGTTAGGAGCTAATGTCCACATCAAGTAAAGATTTGGTTTGTTCATCCATTCCCCATATATTTTCAACAATATTAAGTTTAGTGGCCAACACACCCTTATTTGTAAATTTATCAACACTCATATTACCTTCTCGAATAAACATGTTGGAAAGTGATAGAGTTAAAGAAGGGGATTCACTTCTTTATTCCTTTAATGAAATCTTCTATTGTTACTGAAACTATATTTCTCCCATTCATGCTGGAAATTATATTTTGTGAGTCACCTTCCACTATTAAGGATATGAACTCTCTTTCCATGGAAATCTTAAATCCCCAATTCATTGCAGTTGCTTCCGCTATGTGATTAGTTTGGATCCCAAGGTTGAAGAAATAAGAGAGCAAGAAATTTCCATTAGAGTCCCAAAACACTCCTCCACCTCTAGCTTTACTAGGGTTACCTTTCACTGCACCGTCTAAGTTTAGTTTAATGAATCCTTCCAAAGGTCAAGTCCATCTCACCCATTCTCTAGGATTCCTTTTTTGAGTCATACTTTCATTCAAAATACCCCATATTCTTGAGATATTAATTTCCTCATCCAACATTTCATCCTCCTTGTTGTTTAGAATTGAGAAGTTGTTTCTAACAGCTTGAACACACCTTTTGTAATTTTTGTGAAGTCTCCTTTTCCCCCTTAAAAATCCTCCTATTTCTCTCTTTCCACACTTCCCACTAGAAATGGCCAAGGCTAAGGATCCACTAATTTTTAGGCCTTGACTTCTAAAAGGGCATTGCCATTGTACCCATGAATTCTTCACATCTTGTGGGCTAACCCAAAATACCATAAATAAGGATAAGATAGATCTTATAATCAACGAGGAAAAAGGACATCCCACAAAAAGATGATTAGTTGTCTCAAGGTTCTTTTCACATAATATAAATTTATTGACCATATGGTATCCTTATTTAGTAAGATTGTCAATGGCGAGAATCTTATTTAGCAGAGTTAACCAGATGAAGACATTTACTTTAGGGTTAATGTTTTTATTCCATACCTTCCCCTATATAATACCTTATATAGGATCTTATTCTTCAAAAAACTAGAGTACGAAGATTTTACTAAAAATATGCCCGTCTCCTCTTTATCCCAAATTATTCTATCTTGTTGTTCACCCCGATTGTAGATGAGTTGATTGCTTAAGAAATCATTAAGTATATTCATTTGTTGATTTAAGTCTTTCATCTTATGACTTACATCTCAACGGTGTTGTGTTCCACCTTGTCACAACTCAATTTCATCACATTTTCTCTTCATTCCCCTATGACATCCTTTATTTTGACAACATCATTGTTAAACTGTATATTTTTTATTTATTCACGTATCTAACTTGACAACATATTTGTTGCGTTCTAGACACTTCATCATATCTTCTTTCTAACGCTTACGTTATCAATATCTGAGTCTTATCCCTTCATTAGCCTCTTCCTTCTTAACTGATTATTGTTCAGAGTTGAGCACATTGCATATGATTTGACTCCTTTTTCTTACTCTCTTCCCATTTATCATTCACTTTTGCTAAGTGTTAGAGTGCATTTGCAATCAATCTATCCTCGTTTCTTTTCTCTAACGTTCACATTATTAGAGGTTGAACACATTCATACTTTGTCACTATAACCCTCCTCCATTCTAGCATTCACTTTATTAGAGGATGAGAACCTTCATCACATCACACCACTCTTCCATCTTGGCATTCACTTTGTCAAGGGTCAAGTTTATCAAACACTTTCACACACTTCCATCTTGACATTCACTTTGTTAAGGTTTGAATCACTCATATATTCTAAACATCTTGTCGATCTTAGCATTCACTTTATTAAGGGACAATTTACTACTAAACTTATTCGCACACCTCACTTATATCTTATCATTAACTTTTCTTAGGGTTGCATTATTCATTGTACCTTTCTTCACTCTCTCTAATTTTTCATTACAATGGTGGATTTATACAATTCATCCTTTTCCCAAGAATGAAAAATGATGAAAGACACCGTTGTGAGTATGCAAAAACAACGCAAACAATTCAATTTTGATGAATTGTGTCCATACCCTTTTAATATGGAAATCTTACACATACCCTTCCACAGTATTTTGAGACACCCAAATTCGACAAATACAAGGGAAAAATTGATCAAGACAACATATCAAAGAATTTTCCATAGCATGCCACGAAGTGGCATATAATGATAGCTTTCTCTTATGCCTTTTTCCTAGAAGTCTAGGAGGACAAGATTTGGATTGGTTCTTACACATTCTAAAGGGATCTATTACCACCTTCATGGACCTCTTAGAGAAGTTCGTCAAACATTTTTCCCAAAACCTCACCTACAATAATCACCGTACTAGAGATTCTCATGATGAATCTTGGTACATCAATCACAACTGCAATGTCATCACTGTTGGTGTCATGGATAATCATAATATGGCCAACATACATGACCAATCAATCAAAAATCCAATCATACAACCTAGCCAAGACACTATGCCACGCAAAGTTAAACATAAGTTTACACCCCTCGGCAAAAGTCTCTCTAGTGTATTTCATTAACTCAAAGTGGCTAAGATGATAAAATATCCCCTTACAAGACCTTGGATTGAAGGAGAACCTAAGCCATATTGGTACAAACCTCATGCATATTGTGATTTTCATCACATTGATGGCCACTCAACTGATAAATGTACACATTTTAAGAACTATGTCCAAGACTTAATTGATGACAAAGAGATATTTGTAGATCTTGACAATGAAGCTCTTACAACTGATGACATGTCAACTTCCACACCTTCAAATGAAGATTTGACTGTTATTCCCACTTCTATTCAAATTGACATTCCACAAGATCACGACGAAGGTCAAGTATCTCCCCTTTTAAACCAATCTATTTCTTCTACAAATTTTCTTCCATCAGTCCAAACAGACATTGAACCTATTTTGGTCAAAAATCTTCTAACACCTAATGAGAACTTGAATTTTCTTCAAGACTCTCTTTCAACCCTTGACATGACAAAAGAGGGTCCATCATCAAACACCATTGATCTTGATTCTATTATTTCCATTCCATCTCCTACACCTAACATCTCTATTCTTGTTGTCAAACCACAAAAACAACAAGCTTGGACACTTGCTTCAACACAACCTTCTATGTCCATTACACCTCAAATGATCCATCCTATAGGAATCTCATCAATGATGATTCCTACTTGTCAATATATCTACATGCACACATTATTTGAGGTACGTATACCCAAGAATATCCTTATTCAACCATTTCAAGCTTTAATTGCAAATATTTTTTCCGATCAAATAATTCACAACCTAGAACGAGAAAATCAATTATTTACTCTCTATGGATTACAAGGAATCCTTCATATACATCTAGAGATCTATTCTTCTTTGCTCATGCTCTTTCACTCATAGGTGAATATGTATCTCAACATCTTCTCTACATTGACGGTCTTCTGTTAACATCACATATGTATTTCGATCTCATCAAAGACTTATCTAATTACACATCCTTTGAATTGGGTCATGTCTGCCCAAGTCTAGTATTCTAGGACCCATAGAATCATTTGATTCAATCTTTTGACTTGGATCCTATCCACCCAAGTCTCATATTACAGGACTTATCAAAACCTTGGTTTCACTCCTTTGACTTGGATCATGTCTGTCCAAGTCTCATATTTTAGGACTTATCGAATATTTTGATTATCCCTCTTGACTTGTCTTTTGTCTACACAAGTCTTATATCTCAGGACCACTCAAATTCAATAAACAAGGACCTTTTTCTTGATGAATCTATTTCAAACCTTCATTCTCCAAAATTTAGAAAAATAAAAAATAAAAAGAGAGAGAATAAAACCCCTGTATTAGAACACTTTTTTACAATCGAAAATGGAAAAGCACATCCAAATAATGTTAAGCATTCCATCTATTGGAAAATATCTTAATCATACCATTATCATATACTCTCATTCTTCACCTCTTATGACACATGTTAACCTTGTTCCTCTTGGGCATTGTGTGTCTCATTTTGTTATGGTTTCTACCATTTCAAATCTTTTTACCAACGGTTTTGTCTTGAAGCTTACTTATGGAAAAATACTCCTTTAAAATAATCTCTCTCTTTAATAGAAATAACTGAACTTCTTTACCCGGTCCTTTTGACCGCCCATCTCAATCTATGGTGTTGAACCCTTACGTCCTACTAGTCGCATGAGGCTAAGACTTGGGGGCAGAATGTTCCTTCCCAATAAGCATGCTATCAACATACAAGGTAAATTAAATAAATTAAAAAATATAAAAGTATATAAAATCAATACACCTTTCATCCTTCACAGTCTTCGGTGATAAGCCCATACTTCTTACTAGCAGTATGAGACTAGGAATGGAGAAAGCCCTTACTTGCCTACATTTTGTCTTCGATGTTGAGCCCTTGCCTTTTACTGATGGCATGGGGAAACATATAGGGGTTCCTTCATAAAAATCAAAAATAATTAACTAATAAATCCTTTTATGAAATCTAAATCAAAGTGCTTCATCAAAAACATCCCAGGAAGTAATTTAGCTGCTCATGTTAAGAGAGACATCAATTCCTTCAACTGGATTTTTCCAATCAGTAGGCCATCAATGGATCTAAGTCAAGTCAAAACCTATAAAGTGGAATCATCTTGTAATCGGTCAAATAATCTTGACTGGAGATGAGTTACATTTTTCTCATACGGATCATTGTTACAACTTGTGTCATCGCATCTTTTCTCTTCACCTTTCATATCACTATTCATCTTGTTTTCACATCCTTCTTGGCTCTCGGTGACGAGCCCTCACATATTCCTAGTTGCGTGGAACCACGAGCGGAGTGACACACATAATCATCTTATCTTCTACAAATCTGCCAATGGAATGGAATGCTTTTAATTATTTTTACCTCCTTTCAAGTAATGTACATTTTTACGGAGTTGTAAAATACAAAAGAAAATTAAAAAATGTCTCACAAAACACAAAAAAATAATATCAAATTGTTCAAAAACAAAAAAACAATATAAAATTGTTCAAAAATCTAAAAATAGTTTCAAACTGTCATAATCAAAACATTCATATAATGTTTGAAAATTTTTTTCCAATTGAATAACACAGTTCAACAACTTCACCATTTGATGGCACTCCTCATGATCATTCCAGATCATACTCATATTTCTTTCCGTGGTGTATATCTATGCTTGAGGCAATCATTTACCCTTTCGCAATATAAAATTTCTTGGGGTACAATTGGATTTTAAATTTTAATCCAATACTGAGACCAAACTTTAATGGGATCGAAAAGAGTGTCTTTCAAAGTATCTAAGTATCACTCCACTCCTCCCCGATCCAATCCTCTCGTTTGCTAAGCTATCACTTGAGGGAATTCAAATTTGTCTAGTTTTTCAATATGGAACACATTCATAATGTTATTAGATGTTTTTTCCACATGATGTGTAAATCTTGTTGTGGTTTGACAACATTGTGATGATGCTTTTTCTTGTTTTAGTTTCTTATTTTTGTTATACTTTGTTTTCCTTTATTGTAGACCAATTGTAGGAAATTTATTCACATCCTAGTTTACATATAACTTTGGTGTGGTTTCTTCCTGTTCATATTGGGTTTCTTTCTATTGCTTATTTTATATCTTTTTGTCATTTGCACGTGTTGTGTTTTCCTCCTGGTTTATTTAAGCCATGGAATGTCTTCATTTTTGTTTGCATTCATATTCCAAAATTCACAAAATCCACAAAAAAATCAAATACAAGTCAAAATCCAAAAAAATTAGATATTTCAAAATTCAAACAAAATAAAACAAAAATCACAAAATTTTTGAACAAACATTCACTTATCACAAGAATCCTACAATTAGAAAACACTTGAAGTTAATCCTTCAACATCTCAATACAATCTTGATAAACATCATACTTTTATCTATCACCCTAGTGATTGTGCCAATCTTACAACTATCACTTTCTCCCCTTTGCATGATATGCTAACTCTGCTTGGGGCGAGTCACTAAATTATTTTTCCTTTGCGATATAAATTTGCTTGGGGAAATTTCAACGTTGATCATTTGCAAAATGGATTTAGCAAGAGTTTCACAAGGAGTCGCTTTAACTCCACTCTTCTAGTTTGATCCTATACCCACCGGGAGCATTTGTATCTACTTAATCATCATTGTGGCATGCATTAGGGACATGGCTGATTGTCTTCTTTTTTCAAATTTGTGTTGCATTGTTGATGTTTACTCTTTTTGGACCACTTACAAGTAGTGTGATTACATCTTGGTTCCTTTATAACCCTGGTGCCGACACCTACTTTGTATATTGGTTTGTTTTCCTTTTTATCTTTTCTTTGATGTGTGTGTTTGTTTACATGCATCTAGGTTAACAATCTTGATTATTTTATAATCATGGTGACAACTCTATTGTGTAATAGTAAAAATCAGGTTGCTCTAAGAAAATATTACTCTCCAAATGATGCTCATGCTATGAGCACAATCCTTTCTCATCCTTGTTCCAATCCCTTTCTTTCTTCCTATCAAGTGGTTGTCCACCACCTTGTTGCATCATCCACCCACTTGAGGGGGAATTCCTTTACCATTTTACATGCTTTGGGGCATCTTAATGCTTCACAATTTACATGCGTTTACTATATTTAAAAGCACTATTACTTCGCAATAGCACTTTAAAGAGGGGAAAAATGTAGACACCCTAAAAATACATACATACTCTATCCCGCTTCTATCTAATTAGAATTAATTAAATTAATTCTATCTCACCACAATACACCCCTTTGGAATTAATTAAATTAATTCCATCATTCAAATATTCCCTTTAGAATTAATTAAAATTAATTCTATTACCTAAGTTATATTCCTACCCATTGGAATTAAATAATTTAATTCTAACATGCCTTTGGAATTAATTAAATTAATTCCTACACCCTCTTAGCTAATATAATTAAACATTTAATTATTTAAATGGTTAATTATCTCCTCACAATTAAATTAATTTAATTATACCATTCTCTTTTAATTAATTCCTAACACCTTCTAGCCAATATAATTAAACATTTATTTATTTAAATGGTTAATTATCTCCTCACAATTAAATTAATTTAATTATACCATTATCTTGGAATCAATTAAATTAATTCCAAACACCATCTAGATAATATAATTAAACATTTATTTATTTAAATGATTAATTATCTCCTCACAATTAAATACTAATTAAATTTAGTTATTTAATTCCACCTATTTCAGTCAACAACCACTTGGAATCCACTTGTACTCCACATCCTCATCCTAGTTAACTACACTTCTAGAATCCTAGAAAGGTGGGGCAATTGAATTGCACGTACAACCACCTTCCCGGATGCAACTTCTGCAATTAAATCCACACGCCCTAAATTCCCGACACTCATCAGTAACTTCCTCCAATGCTATTTTTAGCATGTGCATTCAACCATGTTCAACCAACTTCCAACCACTTTTTCTTCTATAAATTACAAGCTTACTCTCTTACAAATCCTCCTAAATTGTTTGCAAATAAACTCTGTCAATTTGCAATATGAAGCTTTCCAAAGTATTTGTGTTTGTAGCATTTGCACTCACATTTGGAGAATATTCAAGAGCACCCACATCCATTTGCAAGGTTCCATAGACAAAGTCTCCACAACCTTACTGAGGTTTGCACTGAAGGATTACAGGGAGGTTTGCATTATTATTTGTGTATCTTTCATTACTGTAGTTTTTTTCTCTGCATACACTTTCCACCCAAAGGTTCGTCCGCTTTTTTAAATTTCCTTCTTCAACTAGATGATTTTCAACTAGAATGCCACATTTCCTTTCTAAAATTTTAGAGAGTGACGGAAAATTTTCCTCCACTTTGAAAATTGACCAGCCCATTTGTCTTTCCAAAACATGGTCTTGGTTCCACTTCCTATTTTCCATTTACATCCCTTTCCTAATATATCCTTAGACTAGTTAATCACCTTCCATATGCCTAATCCATTAAAAGTAGGAGGTTTAAAAACCCACCTATCATCTTGAGCATCAGTCTAGTACTTATTTTTTAGAATCTTGGTCCATACAATTTATTCATTAATCAGTCTCCACCCTATTTTAGCTATTAGAGATTTGTTAACTTTCACCTAATCCCTTAATCCCAATCCTTTAAGTATTTTGGGTCTGCATACCTTTTTCCAAGCCACAAGTAGAATAGATTCCTTTCTTTCAAAGCACCACTCCATAGGAAACACTTTTGGATGCTCTCTAGTTTGTCCTCCACCTTTGTTGGGAGTTGGAAAAGTGACATAACATAAAATGGAAATATTTTTAATGAAATTTTCAATGGCGTAACTTTTCCAACTGAGAGAGGAGGTTAGCTTTCCACCCTGCAAGTTTTCTTTCAAACATTTCTATAAGGAAGTTTCATTCATTGCTTTGGGGTTTCCTATCTCCCAATGGCGTACCAAGATAAAAGGAGGGGAAGAGTTTAAAATCATAGTCCATAATTCTACCTATTTTCCTTTCCCCGATTTCTAGAGTATTGAGGAAAAATACCGGGCTCTTTCGGTAATTGACAAGCTGCCCCAAAACTTCCATGTAGTTATCTAACATCTGTTTAAAGGAGTGAGCTTCGGCACATGGGCTTCTCCCACTAAGATTGTATCATCCACGAAGTGTTGGTTTACTATTCATATTATTTATTAAGTTGATTCATTATATTCACTTTTTAATAATATTCTTTAGTTCTATTAAGTACATTAATTTTCATGATAGTTCATTTATTATCATAAGGTGAGACAATTACTTTACTTCAATTTGGTTATATTGTTATACTTTTTCTCGTATTGTCATTCAATAACCTTGATCATTTCAATTATATCAATGAACCAATAATTATTATATAGTTTTAAGAATAAAAACTTTATTAATAATCATTTGTATAAACATTATATCCTCATTTTCATATACAAACATGAAAAGCCAAAAATAAGCCAAGTCATATATTTTGATTCAAATAAGGATAAACATTAGTATTAATTTATAATGATATAAAAATTCACCAAGAATAAAATATTGGTCATAATTCCTCAACAAGATGTGATGGTATCTCATTCACATTTATCACATGGCTATAATAATCCCTTTCAAATTTATAATAAACTTAAGACACGATACAATCAAAAATCAAATTCAACAGATCACTTTAAGGATGTTGGCCTTTCCTAAAAAATGTAAGAGACAAAATAGATATAGGTCAATTCATAAGAACTGACACAAGTCTACAAACTCATGTTCCGTATTGTAATAATAATGAAATTACTTGAATTATGGCTAAGTTTATTGTTAATCAAGTAAGATATAATTACAAAATTCCTAGTTCATACTATGATATCTATCTCACACACTTTATTTTGATGATTCTTCATAACTACATATAAAAATTAATACCCGTTGTCCCTATTTTATTTGACTTGATAAAAATCAGACATTTAAAAAATATAATTCTCATATACTGCAACTCCAACACCCACTTTACAAATGTAATTATTCATAAGTTTTCTAACTTTTCACAAAAATCATGCTTGGCATCTACAAAATCAAAACATCATGCTTGTACATTTTACAAGTGATAGTCCATGTTTGTTTTATATTTCCAAATAACCCAAGAATTGAAACATCCAACAACTTTAGAAGAAGTCAATTTTTGTTCAATAGATCCTTTATTCTTTTCATGTTTTTGATCAAACAATATTCCATACCTTCCTTCTATAATCTATCATCTGAATGAAAACAACAACTTGTAAAAGTAATTGTCCTAACTAATATATTTCATATTTGTTTCCTCCAATTCCATTGTTCGGGTTTATAAACAATTAGTATTCCACACAATAATTATAAGAGCAATATAGCAAAAGAAACCTTAAATCAAATAATAATTGTTATGCTCAAGTAGGAGATCAATAAAATTAACTCAAACAACAATGCTCAAGGAAGAGCCAAAAATATATACCATCATGCACTATCACCTAATATAGCTAGGCCAACTGAAAAGGCTTGCTAGAATAAACCATTCTCACCGAATTAACTCATACAACCATGAACATACTTGAAAACTCCGTGTCACCATCATACGAGTATCCTCTAACTCTACTACATAATCCTCTTTGTCATTAATGAGATTTTACATCAATGACAACACCTAATAAAAAAATGACAATTAACACTTCTAAAGAACTTATGAGCATTATCTCTCCACTATACCTCTTCTACTCCAAGCTACTCTTAGCTAGGGTTTTAAACCACTTTATCTTGTTAATGACCGTATAAAAACGTGACGATCAAACCACCTCATTATTTTTTCTAAACCTTCTTAGTTCCATGTAAAAAATTTCCTTGGAATTATTTGGATTCCATGCATAACATAAAATTCACTGGCCGTGAGCATCGGAAGGTCAATATTTGTCTAAAAACACAATATTACTCGATTTTGCCAAAAATTGCATATATTCAAAAATATTCTTCACTTTGACCTAAATCTTGTCATAAACCATCATGAAACATCCTCTAACTGACCATACTCACCTCATAGATAAATATATTTGAAACTCACCATCTAATTTCATTTACCTATTCTTACTTTCCTATTTATCACTTTGCTTGCATCCCAAGGACCTCATAGATGCACTAAACCTCAAAGTAATTTGGCATGTTGTGTATTAGGTGTTATAATTGATATATAAGAAAATTAATGAGAAATAAGATGATTGAGTAGAGTCATAAGATGCTCAATATGATGGTAACATGGAGTTTTGAGGTATGTTTATGGTTGCATGAGTTGATTAAGTGAGAATGGCTTGTTATAGCAAGCTTAGGTAGTTGGCCTAGCTAGTATAGGTGAAAATGCACGATGTTATGAGATTATTGGTGGATTAAGAAGCTTAGTGGTAGCATGTAAAAATGTTTGGGGAGTGTTTAGGCACTCACATGAGCTTCAGGGTATAGGTACATGTTGAAGTCTAAGATTTAGGTTCTCATTTAGACTAGGTCTAGTTGCTAAGAGGCACGAGATTGAGATGTAAAGATATGTGAGGACATAGGAGTATGAAATTATGTCATAAAATCTATTATAGGAATTTTATGGATTTTTGGATAGGTTTCATGGTTAGTTATGATGTTATTTTAGTTGATCCTAGCCTAGATTATGTAAAACCCTAAGGGCTAGCCATGAAAATGAGATGGGATGAGAATATGGAGACATATTTGATATGTATGATGATTGGAGGAGATAAAAATATGTTCCCTAGAGGTTTGAGAATTTTTTGAGTTATTCTAAAGATAATTTTGCAATATATGTTAGTTTGAGTGAAACAAAGTCAAGAAGAAGGTCATTTCAGCTCAAATTGCATCTTCTGATACTCACCCTGAATTATGTGATTTGCATGGAATATTTTGGATTTTAGAGATGTTTATAAATTGAGTCTAGAAGGTTTCAAAAAAAAAAAAGGTCATTTAATCATCACATTTTTATGAACGAATGTTAAGAAGGTAAACAACTTTTTGTGTGTTTGAAACCCTAGCTCAAAAGTAGTAGGAGAGATATTGATCATAAGTGAAAAAAATTGATGTCTATTGCATGGATGATGATTTTACGATGTAAAAGAATCCTACAAGTTTACATAAAGGTATGGTAGTGGATGTGATGATGAGTGGACCCCACTCAAATATGCATGTTTCGAAGAAGTTTAGTTTGGGATAAGGTTGTCCAAAGGGGTTGCAAATTAAATAGACATTTTTTTATTATGTAAGTTTTTATTGATGTAAATTGTTGTTTTAGGTCATGATGATTCATATAAATTGAAAAGTGTGCCCTATTTGTGAAGACTAGTCAAAGGGTAGTTTTGGGGCGATTTAGACGGTTTGTAGAGATGGGCTTGGTTGAAGGCCTTCCACTTAGATTTGGAAGGAGTTAAAATATGTTTTCGAAAGAGGATTCTGAGATATTTCCATTCATATAATTTTATCTTATTATTATATTTTATTCGTCATCTAGGTTAGTTTGTGGAGAAGAATGCTTCTTGGGTTTGTAAGACAAGATTTCTTAGGTTGAAAGAATGAAGTGAATGAAGCATGAGATGGATGATTTGATGCTTGATATCACCTACAAAGTTATGAGGGATGAATTTTTTTCCTAATTAAGGAATTTGGAGGTCTTGAAAGTGGCATAAAGGGTGAAAACTTGTTGAGTTTGAAAAATTGGTTTTTGGGAAAGATGTTTTGGTGAAGAGGAAAGTAGACATGATTTGAAACTATGGATGTTTCATGAGCTATAAATTTTATGGATGTGTTATAAAGGTCCCAAGGATTCCATATAGTTTCTAAATTCCATAGTTGAGTTGTTTTGGATATGTTTTGAGGCCCAAATGTGAAATTAGGGCATTAGAAACAATTGTTTAGTGAAGGATATGAGCCTTTTGGCTCATGTTATGAATTATTTGATTTCTCAAAGAAAATGTGAAACCATGAATGATTATTATATGATATATTACAAATGTTTTATGAATTTTAGAGCTTGAAAAATTATTTATTTGTGATTTGTGGTTTCATCTCATCCTAGTAATGGGGTTTTGAGGTGTTTTGGTGTAAGATGAGTGATTTTGGGCATGTATGACCTACATGGGTCATATGTGAATGTTTTAATGATTCAAATGGGATTTTTAAAAAGTTTACTTGGTAGAAAAAGGAGGGAAAATTACGTATTTAATGTTTGAATCACGATAAGGGTATAAAGTGCTTGTTTGAATTTAAATTTGCACTAGTGGAGCAAGAGAGAAAAAGTGTGACCTATGTGAGAGTGTTTTGTAGGTAGAAAGAAATGTTTGGATATCTAAGAGAGTGAATTACAAGTTTAATAATGATTTTAAGAGTGTGTGTAGTCATTTTTACTCCCATCACAAAAGGAAGGAACCCCATGCGCGCCGAACTATCGCTCAGCCAAAGCCGAGGGCTCACTCGAGGCACGCGTGGGTACCAAGTCTCTCTTTTATGTGAGTTTAGTGGGAAACATCATTTATGATTAGTGTAAGAGTTTTAATGAGGGAGGTTGAAACATACATGGAAAATAGGGCTCAGAATGACCTCTAGATCCTTGTAGTCACCTTAGAATGAGTACTTTAATGAACCCAGAACATGCATTATGACAAAAAGAATTATACAAGCATTCATACATAGCATGAAAGGAAAGAGAACTCATATGAGAGAAATATGCATTAAAACCATTGATATCCATGTCTATTTATAACAAGTAACCTCATTATATTCATTGATTCATTACAGAGTGTCACAGAGAGTAGACCGCAGTCATGCATATCACTGGATGTATGTAACTAAGCTAATAGAAAAATAAAAATTACAACTCCATGCTTAGTACATTCCTTCCTGAACACAAATATCCACTCGTAGTAATTCTATAGAGCTCCACTCACTCTCTAACCTGCTATACCTTGTACTTGTATATCTATTTTACTCCACAGGAACTTGTATTTATAATTCTCCTACCCTGCCAACTCACCTTCCAGTGTCCTCAGATCTGGTGCCAAGTGTCAAATGTGGTCCATGCGAGCATGCTTCTCTAGGTCTGGGCTTTCCACTTTATCTCATGATGTTCTTCTAGAAGATTCCATCCAAGGCATGCTCTTTCCTGGGCCAGCCTATTGCCAGGCTGACATCTTATCCACACACAACCGATCACGCTTTTCACGTGTTCTTCCCTAGGTGCTCAAATTGACTAAGTCCTAAGCCTCCTTTCGTGCGTCGTGTGTGCTATGTGCTTCCTTAAACCTTTATCTCTCATGCTTTTGCCTTGTGCACCTATGTGCCTTCATACTTGGCCAATATTCCAGGGGTCCAACATTACCCCACACTACGCCTGTTCTCCGTCCTCAGAAACATTTTACTTGACCAAGATGCCTGCTATCTAGGGAACCAATGAATAGTCTTACACTTTATAAAAAGAATAAGGGATGAAATAATTGGAGAAAGAATGAAGAATGTGGGGGAACATTAATTCAACAAGCTAGGAAAATATTTCTAAAGGTCTACCTCTAGCTTATTCCATACTTCGACCTCACCCTGTGCCTTCTGGAAGAGGTCACCCACTAGGGTGCTCACTTCATCAAAACTTAGGCCAACTCCTTGGGTGCCCAAAATGTCCACAATCTGCTCCATCTCTTTTCCCAAGTCCTCGAGTTTATCCATCCTTCTAGTAATTTGGGGGTATAGTTCCTTTAGCTGGGCCTTAATTGAGCTCCTTAAAGCCTCAATTGCCTCTGATTTCTTCTCTACTTCAGCCAGAACCTTGTCCCTCTCGCTCGGTTCCCCTTGTTATTTTCTTGGAATTATTTTAGTTCTACTTCAAGTGTGGTGACCAAGGAGCTCACCACCTTATCTCTGTCTGCGCATGTATCATATGCGGCCTCCGTAGATTGGGAAGCAATCTTAACCTCCGCGAGTACTTGGTTGTACTCGGAAACAAGCGCTACCACCTTCAACCTGTCCTCTTTCAAGCGTGCAGCCACTTCTTCTGCAGATTCCAAGGCCAAGGTTCATCTCTCCATAGTGAGGATGCATGTTAGATATTCTATACACTCTAGGAGGGATGAGTACTTTTGTGTGGGTGGTGCTAAGTCCGGGTGCTTCAAGAGGATGGCACCTTTGATAGAATCTATTTTCTTGTAAACTTCCTACACCTTTACCTTCTCTTCCTTCAACTCATGCCTTAACTATGCGCTAATCAATTCTTATTGTTTCAAGCTCTTTGCCTTCTCTACCAGTTCTTATTTATTCTCTCCTAACTTTGCCTCCAACACTTTGATCTTGTCGTTGTGTGCGAATAATCTAGCCTCGGTCTTGACCGTGACCTTGTTCAGTGTGTTGCAAACTTGCTCGTCCGAGAGCTCCTGAGCATTCACTAAGGGATTGATCCCCTTAGATTCTAGCAATGTGATGAGCACTCCTTGGAAGACTTCAAAGTTTGGCTCATCAATGTGGGACTCGAATGCCCAAGAGAGCATCTTCTTGGTTCTAGGGTACATGCCATCCTTCTCAAAAGACCCCATGGCTAGGAGCCTCTCCGTGGGTACGATGCTCTAGAATCATGCACGTAACACCTTCTTTATGTCATCCACATAGCCCATTACTTGCCTCTATTCTACATCAAGAGTTCTCCTACCCGAGCACACGCCTTTGGGGAAGCTTACTGTCAGAGTGGGGCCTCCCAGGCTGTCATGCTCTTTTTCGATGTTCTCCTCCTTCCCTTCCTTCGAACTATGTTTGTGATGTGCTCCAACTCTTGGTCTACCAAGAACTCGAGCATTCTCTATGCTTCTCTCTCTTCCACCTCCGTGATCTACTCCTTTGTAAAGCTTATAGCTCCCTGCTTCTCCCTATGTTCTTGGTCTAGACTACCTAGCTCCATCCTTAGCTTATTTGACTCTTTAAACTGTTCACCCCGGTTGGGAGTACTAAGTAGTGAAAACGAAGGGAAGCTTGTACCAAGGGATCCATGATTCATCTATCAGCTTGAATCTACCTAGGCAGTAGTGTTGATAAACCGTAAATTTGGATTCCCCCTCGGTGGCCGCTGAGAGTTGTTCAGGGATTCTCCACTCTTCCCCAAATGTGTTTCTTAGGCACGTGTACCATTTCTCCAGCCTCGCCTTGTGGGGTGTTGTCATTGTATTGCAGGCATATTTTTAAACCTCTTCGTGGGTGAAGGATCCTCGGTGGGGTACTCCCATAAAAATTTTTTTTCTCGGGGTTCCTGGCACCCCAATCTCTGTGAATACAATGGTGAGTAAGACATTGCCGAAGAGGATCTGTCCCCTTCCTTCACGCAACTGAAAATTTCCTCTGTGATGTATGTAGATAGGTTATATATGGTTCCCTTTGCAATCTTCCTGTAGACATGTAGCCAAGGTTTGTTGACTTGTGTCCACCTCTCCTGGCCATTCAACTTAGTCACCAAATGCATGGCCATTTTCATTACGGGGTCCTTGATGTCTGAAATGTCATAGTACCATGACCCCTTCTTGCTAGGCATACTCAGTGATGGTCTCTTGAATGGCCTCCTTGTCTCCAAGGTCATCTTCCAAGCTATCTCCCTCACATATGAGGCCTGTAAATTATGAAATCAGCTAGGGAGTCATGCGCATCTTGTGCCCTACAAAGTGGAAATAATCTTCATGTACCGTGACATCAACCATTGGTACATGCGCTCTGGTTTTCCAAAATAAGGCAACTCATAGAGTTTCAACATAAATGCCTTCTCTATTTTAACCTTAACATTATCATCGTATATAGGCAAACCCTCAGGTGTTCGTTTTTGTTGGTGGGGCATACTAATTCCAATGCCGTTTATTTTTCTATTGTGTTCATGTGGTGATTATAGTCACTAATAGGTATACTTCTTAAGTGGGATTCCCATTCCTTCCCCATCATCACCCCATCTGGGTATTGCATCTATGCATACCATTCTTTATTTGTGTCTACCATGGGTTTTGGTTGTTTAGCCTTGGCTTTGCCCTTTCCTTTCTTGGGTGCCATGGTCAAGGTATTTTTATCACCCCTATTCTCTCCTTGTTACTCTGTCTTACTTCTTCCAATCCTTCGATCTTAAATCTGTGATACAATCCTTTTGAACCCGTGCCCTAGTTTTTGAACCCTAACTAGGATGAAAATCTTCACAAGATAGCACCTCTTCACTCTTTCCACACCTGTGTAACCCCTTCTAGTTCACAAACTCAAACTGGTTGCTTTAATCTCATAGATCTTCCTTCACTCGATCAAATCTAAAAGCCCTAGTTTATGGAACTCACTTTTATCTCAAACTCTTCTATTTCGCAAAGTAAAAATGAGAGTGCCCCGACCCTTTACTTATATTTTTTTCTCTTTTTGGACATTAAATGCTACTTCACCTACCACCTTACTTTATTCATTTAATGCAGATTTTTCAAACAAAGCCCATCTTCAGCACCTTCACTTACGCACCCAACCTGCGTGAAAACTCTTCCAACCTTCTGGTGTGCAACCAATCCAACCTGATAGGAGACTCTTACATGTGCGTAACCCACGCTGAAGGCATTTCTTTTGTCTTGATCCTTTCTCCCACCTACCTCATGTTTCCTTAAATGTGCTTTCTCCTCCTTAGTACGTGGGATCTACAAGTAGCTTTACCCTGGCACCAACCATTCTTCCATCTTCCTCTTTATATACCTCTTTCAACCCAGCTACTCAACAAGGATTTTCAACACTTCCTTGGCACTTTGATCACACGCTTCTTCACTTTTCTCCACCCCACACTTAAAGCGATGCACGGTCCTCTGTGCACTCAAAAATTCTCCAAAAATAACAATAATGTTATCGGCGCCCAAGGCGCAAAACAAAACAACAACGTGAAAGGGAAACATAAGAAGGGGAAAATGCATAAAGGAAACTTCTAAACTAACTAGATAAACTACCTTATTTACAAAAACCAAGAAGACTTATTTATAGTAGGGCTTCAGCCTACTACCATTGAAGTGTCAAGAAACTTCATCCCATCTAGCGCTTAGAATCGGCACGCTCGAATCAAGGATGTACGAGATTGTGTAAGGACCCAACCAATGGAATTTCAACTTCCCATGTTAGCAAAAAAACTTAGAATCATATAATAACACCAACTACCCAACCTCAAACTTCTTGTTTCTAATATGGCAATCATGCCAAGCCTTTTTCTTTACCTTTTTTCTTTGTATGGCTCCATCAAGCGAGTGATCATCTCTCATCTATTTTCATTAACTCATCAATCCATTCTTCCAGCGCTTGTTCATTAGCTAACCCTCTTGTGTGTGCTATTCATAGAGAAGGAAACATAAATTCAACCAGAAAAACAACTTCTGTGCCAAACACCAATTGAAAAGGTGTGGCTTTATTTAGTCTTTTATACGTTTTCTGTAAGCCCATAATCTGCGCAGATACTTTGTCATCCCAATCGCATCTTCCGACATCACAAATTTTTGTCAAGGTATGATTCGGTATCTTGTTAAATGCTTCCGCAGTTCCATTTGCTTCTAGGTGATAGGGTGTAGTCTTGTGATGAGCCACCATGAATTCAGATAACAGGATCCTCACGGTCTCATTCAAGAAATGCATACCCCTATCACTGGTCAGACTCAAAGGGCATCCATACCTTGTGATAATGTTTTCCCACAAGAACCTCACTGTTGTTGCTGCCATGAAATCTTTAGTTGGGGCTGCCTCTGCCCACCTTGTGAGATAATCTATGCAAGTGATGACATAACGTGACCCATTCCTATGCGCTACTAGTGCAATAGGTCCTACAAAGTCTATTGCCCACTTTTCAAAAGGCTCTGTGCTAGGAATAGGGCGCAAAGGCATCTCATCTCTCCTCCCTAGTTTTCCAATGCACTGACAATGGTCACATGCTTTACAATAATCTCTACAATCTTTGTACAAGGTTTCCCACCACAAACCTGCCATTAATATTTTACGTGCGGTGGCATCACCTGCATAATGCCCACCCGCACTTCCTCTCGTGTGCTTCCTCCATGATGGCCAGGCACTCATGCTCTAAGACACATCTACGCAAAACTTCATCACGTCCCAATTTGTATAAGTCTCCATTGATTAACATGTAGGGCACGCGTGTATATGGCCAACTGCTTCTTTTCCAATGTCTTCATTCCATCCGGTGCCACACCTTCCTTTAAAAATATTGCAATCTCTTCCAAATCTGAGGGCACGTGCCACAACCTAAACAGTTGCGCATCTGGCATTTCTTCCTTAATACTTTGTGCATCCTCCATGAATCAATTCTTGACTAGATGATCGGGCCCACGTTTCTTTTTCCAGGTTTCTCTATAATGGTGAATTCAAAATCTTGAAACAACAATACCCATCGAAATATGCACCCTTGTAGAACATGCTTGTTCACTAAATACTTCAATGCCATGTGGTTGTTGTAGAACACAAAGGGTGTTGCCAATAGATATTGTCTAAAATTGAAGAGCGCATAGATCATTGACAATGCCTCACGCTCGATTGTGGTATAATTTTTCTCTATTGGTGTTATCTTTCTGCTTGCAAAACAAAGAGGATGATCAATAATCCCTTCACTTGGATGTGCAAGCACTTGCTCCAATGGCGGTCCCTGAGGCATCTACATGAACATGAAAGGGCTTGTCCCAAGAGGGAAACCATAAAATAGGCACGGTAATAAGCCTATCTTTTAAGGTATCAAACACCCTCTGCTGCGCCTCTCCCCAATGGAAGGAAATTTTATGTCTAAGAATCTCTTCTAACAGTGTGGTGGTCTTGGCATATCCCTTAATGAATTTTCTCGTAATAGCTCACATGCCCAAGGAATCCATGCACGTGCTCTGGATAGTAGGCTCCCTTAACCCCACAATAATCGAAACCTTAGTGGGATCTACCAATAATCCATCATTACTTATGATATGCCCCAATAAGGTCCCAAAGGGTGTAGCAAACACACATTTCTTAATGTTGAGGGATATCCTCAACTGCCTACACCTCTCAAACATTAACCTCAAATTGTCACAATGGTCTTTAACTAGACCATATACTATCCAATCATCCAAATAGACCTAAAGAAATTTATGGATGAAGTCCTGGAATGCTTGCACCACTATGCATGAAAATATAGCTGGCGCATTCTTCAACCCAAAGGGCATGACCGTATATGCAAAACTTCCCCACTCGGTGGTGAAAGTTGTCTTTTCTTGGTCTTCCTTTGCAATCTGGACTTGGTGGTACCTTGAAAATCCATCCGTAAAGGAATAGATTTCATGCCCAACGAATCCTAAAATTTCTTCAGTGAAGGGGTCGAAATGGATCAATGACATAAACTGCGTTCAATTCCCTATAATCCACACAAATTCTAATCCACCCATCCTTCTTGATGTTGATTACCATCAGAATTATCCACTCCGATTCTTCCACTACCTCAATGATCCCAGAAGCTATCATTTTTTCTATCTCCTCCTTGACCTTTACACGCAGTTGGGATTCATTTGGTAGGGCCTTTTCCTAACCTGGGAGCACACCATCCTTCAGTTTTATCTTCATATCCCCCAAGGAATGGTGAATGCCTTTGAGCTCATGATACCCGCATGGAAATAAATCCTCAAATTCACACAACAAATCAATGATTTTCGATACTTCCTTCTCTGTCCAGTAATCCCCAATAATAGCTTCCTTAGGCTCTTCTTCTGAACTGATGTTAACTTTCTTCATCTTTAAAGGCTCATGGTAGGCACACATGCGAGCATCTGCACTATCCACTACCTTGCACATCCCCACAGAATGGCTAACATCCAAGCTTTCTGATTCCTCTCCATCAATCACATACACCAACTTTCCCTTCTCTTTTTCCAAACATGTGCGCTCAAGCTGTAACTCTTCTGCTTCCTCTTCTTCTTCAAAGTGTACCCCAATCCTGGTTCCCCTAGTAATTCCAATAGCCTATCTTCCATCCTGGCACTATCCCCCATGGTAAGGCACTTGATACCCTACAAGGCCTTATCAACCGATGGCTTGGTACTTTGATATTCAAAGGTTTGAATAAGTTCAGCCGTGACTTCTTACCAATTCTTTTTTTTGGCAGCATGTCTTTGAATGAATTTACCATGCATGTGTGTAACCCTGCAATGTAGAATAAAACTTGTGCACCTAGAGGGATGGTGACAAAGCTTCTGCGCCTTCTCTTCAAACTTGTTCACACTCTTGGATATGGAAAGAGGTGGGCTCCTTCCCATGGTACTCCTTGATGATGGTGGGTACATTTCTCCTGGAGAATCTGACAGAGAGAGTAATTCTTACCTCACGTCATTCTAAAAGGATCTCTTGATGTGTGGCCCACCACCAAGCTACTGTGCCGAGCAAGACATAACTGAACACCTCCCTCCATTCCTTCTCATCCTTCTATTGAGATTCTACCTCTTGAAGAAAGATCTCAGGGAAGGCTCCTCCTAAATACTTGGGTAGTTCTCTTCCTCCAAGGTGCCTAACCATGGGTGCCTTTATTACCTTGGTCACCGAACCTCTCAACTGCCATCCCATTAATTCATAATTTCCATACACCTAATTGTTGCATGTTATACTCGTGGTATCACTTATCGATCGAGCATCTTCAAACTAGATAACCCCATTAGTAGGTCTATCATCTCAGTGGTCTCGATTAATTACACATAAATCTTGTCCGAACTTATTCTCCCAATGGTTCAATATAGGGTGTTGAATTCCCATCAACCAGGGGTATAATGACCTATTCCTCCTTGCTCTCGAAGCTGATGTACCATTTTTGAACCAAAGGTACAAATTGTTCTTGTAACACCACATGCGCCCAAGTAGTGCTAGGAAATTTTCCACCTCGATGAGCGCCTAAGAATTTGAAGTCCCGGTAAACTTGGCTCCCTGGATAGTAATAGCTACATCCTTCAAGAAACTCGATGGGAATTACCTTAGTATTGTTTGCCATATACAACACATTCGAATATGGTTGTAATGTAGGTCTTCCCATCGATTCCTCGCATCTAAAGTTAGAACATTAACCTCCACACATGTGTCAATGAGGATATTACTAAGGAGCCAACCATCTACAATCGCATTCAACGTAATCTCCTTGTCATAGTCGAGGCCATGAGAGAGAAGGTTCATGTGTAATACATGTCTCTCGTACTCTTTCTCGGCATGTGGTACCTTCTCTCTCAACCAGATCCTAGTAAGGTAATGATATTCTCATGCCTTAATAATTTACACACCTCCTTGACCTCATATGGGTCATCCTTTTGCACTCGACTCTCCTTCCTTATTCCTCCCTCTTATATTTCTCCTTTAGACACTAGATCTCCCCTTGTAAGCTTCGAATAACATCCATGGTGTCTTGATATATCTCCTTTTGATGCATGGGGTTTGGATATTTTCCATGAACAACCTCCTCTCTTGAAACTAGGGTTTTCTATCTTGGTACCTCTCTTGCACGCACAACTTCTACCCTTATTGTTACCAAGACAGGCTCCAAACCTTCATCCTATGTTACTCGGGGCATCCATTATATGTATGCCTTCTTAATACTAACCATTACAGTGCCCTTGTCCTTCCGGTGCTTCTGATTCATATGCTCAAATAATTTTGGCACTCCTCATACTTATGCTTCTTTCCACACCATGTGCACCGTAACAGTCAGGAACTCATGCTTGTCATGTTTTGTAGATCCACAGTTGAAACATGTTCTACGTGGGAACTCACTCCTTCCTCCTCCATGGTTACCTAGACCACAAAATCCTCCTTGGAACCATTGGAAACATCTTGGTTTGGTGCACCCCATGATCAATGGCCTCATGGATCTGATCAATGAGCCTACAATCATTAGTATCATGGGTTGTAGAGGTGTAGATTTTGTAATAACAAGATACATTCTTCCTGATCATGTGCTGTAGTAAGGGACATCTACTTGCATCATGGTCCCCATGACAAATTTCACAATCCACCGTCAAGGCACGTACCGTCATTTAGGGGAAATTATCCTTAACGTGTCCCTCTATTTCACAATCTATGCACCGTAAACCATTATGAGTCTCATAGGTTATGTTCACAGATAATTTTTCCAACCGCTTTACCATAGCAGAAATTTGAGCCTCAAGATTGGGCTAACGCCAGTGATCTATACTACCAATAGCTTAAAGGTCGCAAGGTAGCTTCTAATGCTTTGCGTGGTCTCATAAAAATTTTTATGAGACAAGGCCCTTCTAAAAGGGGTGATCAATCCTCCAACAAACCATAGTGTATGCTGAGAAGGATAGATGTCATATGATAATTTAGACAAGAGAGTCTTAAAACATGCATCATACTCCCACACACTCTCTTGCCATTCCTTTGGAATCTCCTTCAAAGCACCGATGCTCTCTTCTCGAACTTAGGAATGTGGAAATCTGCCAAGAATTCATTCTTTAAAGTAGTATAGTCCACCACCATTTGATGAGGGTCACACTTCCTATACAGCTATGCGTGTGCCCTCGCAACATGGTTGAACCGACTAGTCTTCCGTTATGGGGTTGTGATACCCTTCGCGCACCATAGTAGTTCAAACTTGTGAACATGTTCCATAACATCCTTAATGCCCTTGTAATCTGGTAAATGCATAGACATTTCAAAGAATACTTGAGGTGGTGGCTAGGGTCCCTATCCTCCGAGTCCAGAGCCTTGGTTCCCTTTGGTGTTTCCTCCACTTCCTGATCCACCAGGTCCACCGGTCCTGTGCCTCAGAGCCACCGGATCCACTAGAACCTTTGGGTCAAATAGGGCTTGTAGGAGCTTTGCCAAGTGCCCCCATGGTTCCACCAAACTATGTGACGATCATTTGTGATAGTGCTCCACTACCACTAATTTTTCCCGCACCACTCCCTGATGCGAGACCGAAATCTTGTACACTTTCTCCTTATCCAAAGACTCCTCCAAATACTAGAATGTGTGTAACCATAGAAGAAGGGACTATAAAATTATATCTCCTAGGTGTGGATTTGTCTCTCCCACTGATATCAACTGGGTCAACAACACTTCTTTTTGGTTGGGAAAACCAAGCGCCTGTGGCTTGGTCACTGGGTGGGTTCAGATATGTGCTAACGACTCTCCTTTCTTCGTGTGACAAACTCTCACCAAAAGTGAAGGGGTCTCCCTCACATGCTTGCCAAGATGGGGTAGCACAGACTGCTCAAGTTCCATGTCTTCTGCGTGAACCTCAACTCCTTCCCGAAACATATATCTCTATAGATCCATTACACTAGTAGCCTCTCGTCATCTAGAAATCTCCCTTTCACGCACTTCACTATACTTGAGCCATCTCTCTTCCCTCTCCTTCTCTGTTGTGATATCTACCATCTTCCTTCACCCAATCTCCTTACCCAAAGACTCGAATGGTTTAGCCAACCATTGGAAAAGCCTCTAAACTCATGGTAAACATCAATATCTTCATAGCTAGAGGAATAACATGTATAAACGTTCCTTTAGGTTCTCACAAAAATTATAACTCAGCAACCTCTCGGATAAGAATACATGTAAATGGTGTAATCTAGAGTGTAACTAGTTAGTAATCCTCTCCACCAATGATCTACAACACATGTCCATGTCAAATTTACATCCTGCAACCTTTGGTAGTCTTCTTCGGTCCATACATGCGATCTATAATGCCAACTTGATCTAGACGCATAGGATGAGAGCCATTCATATAGTTCTACTGGGAAGTAGCAGAAGAAGGTCTCATACAGATCATGGTAGATGTTCTCTTCTACCCATCTACGAACATTAAACTCAGGTCCAGCGCCGAATCTCTGAGAAAATTCATCCTCCGTGCTCTTGAACCATGATTCAACATTTTCCAATGTTAACCACTCTGTCATTCCTCACTACACAAATCATGATGTATGCTATATCCAACTGCAACTTTGAAAAGAGGTCCCAACAACGAAACCAAGATGTAGTCATTTTTTCTCCCATCACAAAAGAAAGGAACCCCATGCGCACTGGCCTATCACCCAGCAAAAGATGAGCACTCACCCGAGGCATGCACGGGTATTGAGTCTCTCTTTTATGTGAGTTTAGTGGGAAACATCATTTATGATTAGTGTAAGAGTTTTAATGAGGGAGGTTGAAACATACAAGGACCATAGGGCTTAGAATGACCTCTAGATCCTTGCAGTCACCTTAGACTGAGTACTTTAACAGAACCCAGAACATGCATTATGATAGAAATAATTATACAAGCATTCATACATAGCATGAAAGGAAAGAGAACTCATATGAGAGAAATGTGCATTAAAACCATTGATATCCATGTCTATTTATAACAGGTAACCTCATTATATTCATTGATTCATTACAAAGTGTCACAGAGAGCAAACCGCAGTCATGCATATCTTTAGACGTATGTAACTAAGATAACAGAAAAATAAAAATTATAACTCCATGCTTAGTAGATTCCTTCCTAAACACAAATATCCACTCGTAGTAATTCTACAGAGCTCCGCTCACTCTCTAACCCACTATACCTCATACTTGTATATCTATTTTACTCCACAGGCACTTGTATTTATAATTCTCCTACCTTGCCAACTCACCTTCCAAAGATCCTCAGATCTGGTGCTAAGTTTCGAATGTGGTCCATGTGAGCATGCTTCTCTAGGCCTGGGATTTCCACTTTATCTCATGATGTTCTTCTAGAAGATTCCATCCAAGGCATGCTCTTTCTTGGGCAGCCTATCATCAGCTGACATCTTATCCATGCACCACCGATCACGCTTTTCACGTGTTCTACCATGGGTGCTCAAATTGACTAAGTCCCAAGCCTCCTTTCACATGTCACATGTGCTATGTGCTTCCTTAAACCTTTATCTCTCATGATTTTTCCTTATGTGCCTTCTCATAGCTGGGACCCTGCATGCCTATGCACCTTCATACTTGGCCAATATTCCAGGGGTCCAACATGCAAGATTTTTAAACAAAGAGAAGTGAAGAAAGTGAAAGATAGAGCAAGTTTGAGAAGTTAGGGATTGAATAATGGTTTTAAGGTGAGTGAGATGAATCAATGATCTCAATCAGTTGTGGAAAAAAATACATCGAGATATCTTCTTATAATGTGGTTGAGTTGGTTCTTGATCATCTTATGGGGATTTAGACTCCTCTTAGAGTTGGTTCTTTACAAAATTAGGGGTTGGTGCTCCTTGTAGGGCTAGTGCTTTACTAAAATAGGAGTTGGTGCTCCTTGTGAAGTTGGCACTTCACTAAAAATTTTTATTTGAGTAATATAATCAGAATTTTTAGTGGGTTTTATTTCCCTTGAGGGTTTCCCACTTATATCTTGTGTTATGGTGTTATCTCTCTTGTTCATGGTTAATGAATGCATGTTATTTGATGTTGTGCACACATTAATGAATGATTAATTGGTTTATATTTTATGTGAGAAATATGAAATTTTAAGTTAGTAAATCTTGATTCACCCCCAATCCACTTTGCTTCCAACAATTGGTATCAGAGCGAGGTCATTTTGGAGAAGTTTGATCACTTGAAAGGAGATCCTTTGAAGCAAAATAATGGTGAGTCAACAGTAGTGGTTTCTCTACCAACAAGGCACCTTTGTTTGATGGTGTGAATTATGATTTTTGGAGTTTGAGGATGAAGACTCATATTATGTCCCTAGGGTTTTATATTTGGCAAGTTGTGGAAGATGTTTATATCTGCTCCTAGCTTTACACCAAATACTACAGCAAACAAGAAGGAAAGTAATGAAAACTCAAAGGATATGAATGCTATCATGTGTGGCCTAGGAGAATATTAGATGAAAAAGGTGATGCACTACAAATCAGCAAGTGCTATGTGGGATAAGCTTCAAGTACTATATAAAGGTGACTTTAAGGTAAGATTTGCAAAACTCCAAATCTTCATAAATTAGTTTGAGAGCCTTAAGATGAGTGGTGACGATTCCATTGTAACATTTTTTCTTAGGGTTAGCAAGGTTTTTAACACCATAAGAGGTCTAGGTGAAGATGTGAAGGAAGAGATAGTTATTTAAAAGGTTTTGATATCTCTAACTCCTAAGTTTGACTCCAAAGTGTCTATCATTGAAGAAGCAAACGACTTGAATACCTTGAAAATGGATGAACTGAATGGGACTTTGACTGCATATGAGACGAGGGTGGTTGACACCAAACCATCCAAGAAAGAGATAGATTTTAAGGTTGAGAATTTGATAAAGGAAAATAATACAAAAGTTGATGATGGTGCTCCTAAAATTGATGATGAAGAAATCTTTGCAATGGTGGCTAGAAGATTGAATGTTGGATCTAGTAAGTACAAAGGTAAACTTCCATTTAAGTGTTTTAATTATGGTGAAGTAGGTCATTTTTATGCTAAGTGTCCTCATAGGCATGAAAAGGAGGAGATGAAAATCATGAGGATGATCATAATAAGAAGAATCATAAGTTCAACAAAGGTAAGAAGAACTTTAAGAGATTTGACTATAAGAAGAAGGGAAAAATAAGCTTTTATTCAAAGGAAGATGATTGCTTATTTGACGCTACTAGTCATGTTTCAAATTCTGAGTTTGAATTTGATCATGAAGATGTTGGAAATGAGGTATTTTTATGAATAAATATGTAATGAGGTATTCTAGTGATGGTTCTTCTTTATTAGGTGATTTCATATCAGGTTATTGTAGTTACTCTAATGAGGATGTTAAAGGTGATCTTCAGTGTATCCAAAGTGAGTTAAGGCATGTTGAAAAGAAGATCATGAATATGAACTTTCAGATCAAATAATATGAAAATAAGATTCATGTTCTAGAAGAAAATCATGGTTATGAAACAAACAAGCTTAATGAGTCAATGGGATTTCTAGAAGAAAAGGTAAAGTTTCTTGTCTCAAGTTTGCAAGATAAGGAGAGAATGTGCACCAATTTTGAAGAATATATATATTTCTTAAGGTTAGAACTATTAGAGATTGGAAAGAAAACTATGTCCTTTCATAAATTTGAGAAAATTACTAAAGATATTGATGATCTTTTTAGTAGTCAAAAGTAAGCAGGCGATAGAGATAGTTTGGGTTTCAAAGAGGACTCCAAAGGCAAGGAAATGAAGCAAGAAGAACTTGTTTCAAGAAAGGAAGTAGGTGAACCAAGCATCAAGGAAGAAAATAAGGAGGCTCTCATCAAATAAAATGTGAAGACAAAGTCAATTAGGTAGCCTAATGCCTCAAGGTATGAAATATATTTCAATGGTTATTGTTTTACTTGTAATGGATTTAGTCATAGGAAAAAGAGTGTAGAAGGTATTATTCAAATGAGTATGCATGGAGAGATAGAAAACTAAGAATGTGGTATGCTATAATTGTAATTAGAAAGGTCATATTGCTAGATTTTTTTGAATGATCCACCTAGACAAGTTGAGGGATACAAAGGGAAGAATTCAATGGTGTGTTTCAGTTGCAATGAAGTTGGTCATGTTGTTAGAGAGTGTCACTATTACTAATCAAGGAAAAACAATATTTTTAGGGACCTAAGGTACAAGAGAGAATCTTTTAGAAGTCTAGGATGCATGACAACAATCAAGGTAGGATTTGGGAGCCTATAAGGAACACACTTTATCCACAAAGAGTTGATGTAAATTCTAGACAAGGTGTCTCTTAGGGTACAAATCATAATAAATAAGAAGAATTAGTTTTTCACGTGTTTAAGAGGGCTTGAGACCTCTTCAAGACCTTATTTTAGGTGATCATGGTGTTCATATGCCTCTACTAGGATTCTTAGAGGTATATTAGCTCATATGAAGCATTGGAGTGAGGGGGAGTTGTCTAGGTTTGTGTTTGTCTCCTCTAAGGTGTTAAGGTATGTTATATTAAGATTCTAAATATGTTTGAGGTTATTATTGGTTGTTTAAATTATTAAAATGGCTATGTATTTGTCTTGTGGTCTCTCTATGTGCATGATTATGTTCTCAAGTCTGTATTTGCCTTATCATGGTGTTTTGTTAGTTTATAATGCATTAGTAAGTGTAAAGGTCAAGTTATCATCTTAGGGGATGTATGTTGAGTCATGAAATTTATGTGTAGAGTCTTCCCTTGTTGAATCAGTGATTGGAGTTGATGATATGAATGAATAAAGGTCTTTGTTACCTCATAAATATGGTTATGAGTCCTTTTTGGTCAAGTCAAGAAGTCTATGTTATGTTAAATGTTGCAAAATAGACTCCTTCATAATGTCTAGTGTATATTGATTATGTGTGAGTTAATAAATGTGGTCTTGAAGTATAAATTTGTTGAGTCATATCATGGAGTATTGTCAAATGATAAAGGTGTCTAGGCTTATGAGTCAAAAAGAGTTGTTCCACTATCAACAATTGAATTAGGTGTCATTGTTTCATGTTTCAAATGGACAAAGAAGTTTCAAAATTCTTTAAAAGAGATATGAAAAGGAATGAGTCATCAAATATGATGACTTGATCATACCATTTTCTTAAGAAGGTCTATAGCAAATTTCTTGAAGATGATGATGTGGAAAAATCAAGTGGGTTCAATTAAGTAATTAGTGTTCATGATTCTTAATCATTTTAAGAATGCTCATGGAACTAGAAGATGTTGATGTAGTGTTGGTAGTAAAATTTGAGACCTTGAAACCAAAAATATGTGCATTTTGAGGTGTCTCTATCTTGACTGGGTTTTATGAGTTCACAAGAAGTGGTATGTAAGAAAAGTTTTGCTTGAAGGTGAAAATGATGGAGTCCAAAGATAAAATTTGGAAAAAAACATCTAGACTATGTCTACATCATGATTTAATGATTTTTATGCTCCAATAATATCTCAAATGGTTTGAATTTGTGACAATGTTCATTCTTGATAAAGTGAGAGTGCTAAAAGACCTAATTTCCATAGGTAATGTTACAAGATGTGTACATTTCTTTCAGTATTAGGATTCAAGGCTCATGGAGGTGATAATGTGGCAAAATGGGTACTGTGATTGGTTTGGTTTTCTTATGATAGTGAATGCATTAAAATCTAGGTGTGATTTCCCATTGATTTAGGGATAGTAGGTAATGTGAGTAAATTGATGGAGTGAAGATGGTATAATGGATATTTTCATGATTCTCAAGGCCAATCAGAATGAATAAGGATATTTTATGCCTTTAATCATGAGTGTGAATAAGGTTAAGTTCCCATAGTGATAAGGAAGTCAAATCTATGAAGGGGAGTCATGTTAACTAGTTGAGATCTTCACAATAAAGAAGGTTGATGTACCTTGAATGTAAGAATTATAAAGAGGTCAAGATTTTGATTGAAGAATTAAGTGTGCCCAAGGAATGGTTAATGTCAAAATAACCAATGTTAGTGATGTTAATTGGTTTGAGTATGTGGTGAAATTTGTGTTGAAGTTCCTCGAGTCATGAATGAAATGCTAAGATCGTGAAAATGAGTAAAATGTGTTTCTATAGGCATGATGAATCTTATTTGGCCCTTGATCAAATGTATAGGGTATCTATCGGGATTCCTAGGTACTCTGGAGAGTATGAAGGCAAGTAGGTTTGTGCTCTAGCCGTAAATAGCTATTTTTCTTAAATGTGCATCCTACAGTCAAGTAGGTGATTTTATAATAGGGAGGAGTCATTTTTAGGGCTCAAAGTTGCTATGATTTCTAATAAGGGATGAATGAAGTTAATGATGATAGTGAGAAGTGATTGAATAGGATTACTATACTTGTTTGGGTTAATACGATGTATCAAAGAATTCAATAGGTCTGAAATGGTGTTATAGGTATAAACAGTGTTTTCCATGTCCATTTATGATGTTTTGATAAGTTCTACGTGATTTAGAAAGTGTAATCCTCTTTATGAAATCCAAAGGTGTAACTAGTTGGTTGGGACTTAGAAGAAGTTTATTGGTGACTATGTGATAAAGGTACACTAGTTCATGCACGGTGATATGACATGTATCTCTACATGTGTTAAAGTCATAATGACACATGTATTAATGACTTGAAGTCCTCTATATAATGGTATAAGGGTAAACTCATTTCATGGATGTAAGAAGAAAGTGTAAAGACTATCAAATGAAAAAGGATTGCTACAATATTCTAAAAAAGGATCAAATATGGAGCTATAGGTAGGTAAGAGGATTATCAAATAAGGGAGTCATAGATGACTAGGATAAGATGGTAGAGCTGCTCTATAAGTCAAGAAGATTGGTATGAGTATGAAAAGATGATTTGAAAATGATATGCAAGAGTAGTTAAAATACCAAACATGGTGGTCTTAATGTATGATGTCGGGAGATTTGAAGATGATGATGATGATCTTAAGGTCTGAGATGATCTTTTAAGATAGGGGAGTCTATAATGGAATTTGTCCAAGTGGATTAGGTGTTTAAGATGGATACAAGAAACTATCAAAATAATATGTAGCTTTGGAAGCTAAATGCAAGGACTCTAAAAATTTACAAGGGCACGATTGATACCTGATTAAGGCACTCTAACAAGGTATATGTGGTGTCACAGTGTCTGTATGTCTCTTAAAAAATAAGGCAAGCCTTGATAGACACCAATATAAGAATGAATGGTGAATGGTGATGTATATGTTGATGCTAAACAAGAGTTAAGATAGCTTAAAAAGTAAGTCATATGCTCAAGAAGGATTTATTAGCTCAAAATGAGGTTAAAAACACTTGAGATAATGCTTCAAGGCTTGGTCAAAGTGTCGAGTTGCTTATATGACTTTCAAACAAGGCAACTAACCAAATTTTGTGTCTCTTGACTAGAATTGGATGGCCTAATTCTGGCATGTTGTGAGATGAGGGTCATTGTGTGTATGGGCTTCTACAGGGGATGTCAAAGTTGGTTGTAATTGCATTGCAGATTTAGAATAGAGATCTCAGCCCTGAAGTGGTTTGAGGTCAAAAATGGTAGAGAAAAATAAATATTGATCCTTAACAAGTTGAGATAGCCCAAGAATAAAAAGGTAAGATTGGTATTTTTAGTTCTTAGTCATCATTTTGGCATGTTAAGGAGTTGTGTATGCTCTTGCTTGGGGGATCACAATGTTTCTATGCTTAGAAAGAAGGAAAAATCATTTTTGTGAGAAATGAAAAGTTTTAAGTTTGAATGAAGACTTTGGTTGATGTTTCTAACCAAAATATGATCCTATGAAGCTGAGAAAGTGAATAACATGCAGGTTTAGGTATGATTTTTCATTAATGTAAAAAGGGGGAGAAGTTTAGGAGGTTTTCCATCAATGAAAAGGGGGAGATTGTTGGCATGTTGTGATTTAGGTGTTGTCATTGATGTAAAATACCATTAATGACAAAGAGGATGATGGAGTAGATTCATAGATGCTCAGTATGATGGTGAGTTAGATTTTTCAGGTATGTTCATGATTGCATGAGTTGATTAAGTGAGAATGGCTTGTTCTAGCAAGCCTAGTTATCAGTTGGCCTAACTAGCCTAGGTGATAGTGCATGATGGTTTGATATTATTGGTGGTTTGAGGATATTAGTGAAAACAAGGATATAATCTTTAGATATTTTTAGGAAATCACATGAGTTTGAGGTATAGCACAAGTTGAAGACCAAGTTTAGGTGCTCATCTAGACCAGGTCTAGGTGCTTAGGAAGAATGAGATTGAGATGTAGAACTATGTGATAATATAAGAGAATGAAAGGATGTAATACATGATATTATAGCTATTTTTGGGCCTTTTGGAGAGGTTTCATGGTTAGTTATGATGTTATTTAAGTTGACCCTAGCCTAGACTATGCAAAACCCTAAGGGCTAGCCATGTAAATGAGATGGTATGAGAATATGGAGACATATTTGATATATGATGACAATTAGAGGTAATTCATAGAGGTTTGAGAAAATTTTGGAGTTATTCTGAAGATAATTTTGCAAGATACGTCAGTTTGAGTGAAATAAGGTAAGAAAGAAGGCCATTTCTAGCTTGAATTACATCTTCTGATGCTCACTCTAATTGTGTGCTTTACATGGGAAATTTTTGATTTTAGGTATGTTTATACATTGAGTATATAAGGTTTCAAAAAATAATTATGTCATTTCATCATCACATTTTTATGAACGAATGTTAAGAAGGTAAAACTTGCTTTTTGTGTGTTTGAAACCCTAGCTCAAAAGTGGTAGGAGAGATAATGATCATAAGTGCCCAGAATTGAATAATAGTACATAAATTATGATTTTATGATGTATATTACTCCTCCATGTTTCTAGAAAGGTATGGTAGTGGATGTGGTGATGAGTGGACCCCACTCAAATAGGTTTGTTTTTGAAGAAGTTCAGTTTGGGACAAGGTTGTCCAAAGGAGTTGCAAATTAAATGGAATTTTTTTAGTATGTGAGTTTTTATTTATGTAAATGGTTTTTTTAGGTCATTATGATGCATATAAATGGAAAAGTGTGCCCTATTTGTGAAGACTAGTCAAAGGACAATTTAGAGGCAATTTCAGGTAGTTGTTAGAGATGGGCTTGGTTGAAGGCCTTACAATTAGAGTTGGAAGGAGTTAAAATATGTTATAGAAATATAATTAATAGGTATTTAAATTTGTATAATTTTTTTAGTATTATGATGATATTTTATGGGTCATCCAGGTTAGTTTGTGGAGAAGAAGGTTTCTTGGTTTTTCAAGACAGGACTTCTCAGGATGAAAGAATAAAGTGAATGAAGTGTGAGATGGATGATTTTATGATTGATATAACCTAGAAAGTTACTAGGGATTAATTTTTTTTTCCTAATTAATTCCTTTTGAGGTATTTAAAGTGGCAGAAAGGGTGCAAACTAGTTGAGTTTTCAAATTTGGTTTTCGGGAAGCATGTTTTTGTGAGAAGAGTAAAGTGGTTGGTTTGCACCTATGATGTTTCATGAGATATAAATTACATGGATGTTTTGTATATGTCTTTATGATTCCATATAGTGGTTACATGCCATATTTGAGGTTTTTTTGAGAGGTTTTGAGGCCCAAAGGTGAAATCAGGGTGTTGGAAACAACTGTTTGGTGAAGGATATGAGCCTTTTGACTCATGTTATGAATTATTTGATTGGTCCAAGAAACTTTATGAACGTGGATTATGGTTATGTTATATATTACACATATGTTTTTAATTTTAGAACTTGAATAATCATGGTTTTTTGATTTGTGGTTTTAGCTCATCCTAGTGATGGGGTTTTGGTGTTTTGGTGCAAGATGAGTGGTTTTGGGCATGAAGACCTATATGGGTCATATGTGAATGTTTTAATGATTAAAATTGGATTTTTTAAGTTTTATTTTTAAAAACAAAGGAGTGAAACCCACTTGGTTAATGTTTGAATCATGAGAAGGGTATAAAGTGCATGTTTGAATTTAAATTTACACTAGTTGAGCAAAAGAGAAAAAGTGTGACCTATGTGAGAGTGTTTTGCAGGTACCAAGGAATTTTTTGAGATATGAGAGAGTTATTTCTATGTTTAATAATGTTTTCAATAGTGTGTGCAAGGGTTTGAAGAAAAGAGAAGTGAAGAAATTGAAAGATAGAGCAAGTTTGAGAAGCTAGGGTTTGAATAAGGGTTTCAAGGTGAGTGAGCTGAATTAGTGATCTCAATCAGTTTTGGAAGAAAATAGTACATTATATATATTATTCAAATGTGGTTGAGTGGGTGCTTGATCATCTTAGGGGGTTGTATCCTCCTTGTGGAGTTGGTACTTCACAAAACTAGGGATTGGTGCTCCTTGTGAAGTTGATGATTCACTAATTTTTTTATTTGAGTAATATAATCATAAGTTTTAGTGGGTTTTCTTCCCCTTGAGGGTTTCCCACTTATATCTTGTGTTATGGTGTTGTCTCTCTTGTTCATGGTTAATTGAATGCATGTTATTTTATGTTGTGCAAATACTAATGGATGGTTAATTGGTTTATAGTTTATGTGAGAAATATAAAATTGAATTTAAGTTAGGAATAATTAAAACCCCCTCTCAGTCCATTTTCCTTCCAAAAAACTAATATATTTCATCTTTTTCCCTTTAATTCCCCTGTTTAGGTTTATAAACAATTGGTATTCCACATAAGAATTATAATAACAATATACCAAAATAAACCTTCAATCAATCAATAATTATTATGCTCAAGTAGGAGATCATTGAAATTAACACAAACAACAATGCTCAAGGAAGAGCCGCAAATCTATCTCATTTATCACAAAACTGAGTTTCAACATGAGATTCAACTAGGTATGACCAACATTTATAATTAATATTTCAAATTCAAGTAATGTCTCCGAGGGGGAAGAATGAAATTATAGATTGATAAGAAAACCATATCATTCCTAATACCTTCTTCAGATTTCATTCATGTACCAAAACAAAACTAGTTCATAGACAAGTTATAACAATCATGCTTGGTAAGAGCTATAAAAGCAATGATAAAATCAAGCTCAAGTTGAGCTGAAAATACTCTTTAACATTATCCAAGCTTGACCCAAAATGCATGAAAATACAAAACTCTCACAATATTCATAACCCTAAAATGTTTTAAATCTTTCCTCTAACTCTTCTAGATTTCATAATAACAAAATCCAAAACGTAATTATCTTCAAGTTCATAATGATTATCACAATAAAAACATGCTCGTAGAGAGAGAGAGAGAAATCAATAATGTTCATGTTCTAAATAACTTAATAATAAATGATATCAAAATCTCATAGTGAGCTGAAATCCCACAAATACAGTTAAGCTCAATAAGGGATGAGTAGTGAGTGGTGTTCACAAAATCAAGGGAGAATTGAAATCAAACAATAATAACGACACAACTCCATAAGAGCTTACAAAAAAATGAGTTGAAAACAATAAAAATGGTGAGGTTGATATGATTTGTAAGTGAATTTCCAACACTAAACATACTTAGATATTCCAAATCGAACCCAAATTCAAGATCTTTGAATAACAAACAAAACCCATATCACGCAAGGACATATGCGTTATTTTCTCATTATGATCTCACATGAATACAAAAACGTATTCTTTTATAACTTGTCAAATGACCATTGATAAAAATGTGACTAAAGTTATATAATATTCTCATGCCCTAATTTAACATACACAAATTCCATTCATTTCCATATTTCAAACAAAAACCCAAAATCGATCGAATTCTTTTTCTAATTTTTATTCAAATGCTCAAAACTAGAACATATTCAAGCATTTCACTATAATAATAGGAAGGAACATAAGAAATAAACCCATACTTGAGTTTTCTTAAATATTCTTTGCAATCTTTCCAAACCGAATGCTCCAAAAATACAAATGAATCCTTCCACATCATTTTAAATAATAAATATGCCATAAGTAACTAGAGGAAAAATAATAAATTTAATGTGTACAATCTAAAACCAGGTTCCCACAAAAAGATCCATGCCCAACTCCATCCAGAGCTCCTAAACAAAAATGTGAATGCAATGGTTGGTTCAATGCATGCTTAAATTCTTGGAGAAGCTAATGGTTCCTAAGGAACATGTCAAAATCAATTTCTCATTCAATGCCAATGCTAAGTCTTGGTCATCAAAAATCAAAACCATAAACCTTGCCAAGTTTTCCGTAGCTTAAGCCAAGCTTAAGTTTGTTTGAAAACTTAATAAATTCCATAACTTGCATAGTGGTGCCATGTACCAAATCCAAAACCATCATTTAAACCTGACATGTGCTCAAATGGTCCATGACCATACTTAACCAAAGTTTATGTTGAGTGGTTAATGACCATGCAAATCCATATTAACCAATGGTGGTCCCAAGACCCGATTCAATATGCTTAATAAACGTAAGAAGCAATAATAACCATTCCGTTGTCATATGGCCTTTTTAAAACAAAGCATAGATATTAATAAAACTTCATAAACTTTACCCTCTCTCTCTCTATATATATATGTTTACATACATGTATATAATATTATTAGTTAATTTAGATATTTATTAAACATATACATATTATATATATACGTATTTCTAGTTACATAATAATTATCAAACATAAATCTTTGCATATATATATATATATATATATATATATATATATATATATATATATATTTGTTACTAACTTAATATATCAACATGAACACTTTGATAAACAACAATTCATAATGCAAAAAAATAACTCCAATAACTTAAATAAGTGATAACAATCTCACTAATTCAACATAGTATTAAGTCGGGATATTACATACTTCCTCTTAAAAGAATCATCATCCCGATGATTTAAATTTAACATTGATAATCATGTCAATCATAAGCAAACTCAAAATCAACACAAAAAAGAAAAAATTCATTTTCTCATACATTGGAAATTTCTAGAATTTCAACCAATAATAGTTTTATAACTTAGTTGTAATCAACCTTATAACAAGAAGTTATTTCCAAACAATCAATAATATAGCTTAAATTTCCATTTAATCATACTAAGTATCAAATAGTATAAAATAAATCCATAACATATAAAAAAATAACTATTCGATCACCGAAACAAGAAAGGAAAGGAAATTTTTATTTTATCCATGTTCTCCCAAATTGTGACATTCTCAAAATATTGGTCCCATTGGACCTTACATTATGTAATTTCACAATTTCTGAGACTGAACCTATGAGTTTCCACCACTCTTATTGGTTCAACCATGACAATTCCATGGTCCCGAACTGCACGAACGAGTTATAATTTATAACATGTGCTATATTATAAGCATACTTTATAAGCAAAGATATATCAAAATATTATGCATCCTAGATAATGCGGGAGGTAATTCTAATCTGTAAGCTACCAAACTTATCACTTTAGGACTTCAAGGGGTCCCGCATATTGAGGTGATAACTTGGCATATTTTCTTAATGAAATAAAGATATTTTTTGGTTTTGTTGTGACTGGATCATGCACCCATTGAGTCATCATATGGTCCAGTCAAGTGCAACATGAGAACATCCCCAAGGTGTGGGAGCTTGGATCCTTGGGATGAACCTCTGGAGAAGGTAGGATTCCTTATAAACTATGTGCATCTAACATAACATCGATACAAATAACTACAAGTGATAGAAAACAAACTATGCTATCCAATTCTTCATAGAAAAGGGAGAGGAGTAACTAAAAATACTTGGAAAATGTGATACACAAAAATTTTAACGAATAAGAAGATCAAATTTTACAAGCACAAAACACTCTAACAAAATAATATTGACACTCACAACATTTCATTATTTTTCTCCAACAAATAACTTTTATGAAGATAAAACTTAATAACAAGAGAAGTGATTTTATTTTGTTCCACAACTATAATAAATAAGTTTCACCACCCACAACTTGCAATTTGTTATAGTAAGAGATAACTTAATATGAATTTAAATTAGAACCCCACATACTAGGAAATAAACTTTCTCAAGTATAAAATGAACTATGGAGATACACAAAAATTAAAGTAGATGAAGGTAAAATATTAATTTTGTATATAGTATTGAGGCTAAAGCATGTATATGAGTACTCAAAATGGAAGAGCCTCCTTACAAAAATGATCCAAAAGTCCTTTATTACATAATGCATCCTTCTATTTATATATTAATAAGGTTGAGAAATTATAACTACTCTTCTTAATCATTACATACTAAAAATAGGATGCATTTACATTCGAGAAACAATATCCCACAAAAATATCCAAGTGGTTGTGTAAGTTTGACTAGGTCAAACCTACAACTCGAATAGTGACTATGGCTCGAGACTATGAGAAAATGGAAGCCAAGCTTAGTTAGGGTTGGCACCACCCTTTTCCTGATCTGCGTCAGTTTCTTCTTCTTCTTCACCATCTAACTTATGCATGTAATCAAGAAATCATTTGATGATTTATTGGACATCTTTATCATCAAGTCTGCATACATAGCAATTTATGACCTCATAAGATTCAATTGTTCTATTTGATTTTCCAAGTAACTTCTTAGTTTGATTTGTGGCTTTTTTGAGTTGGATCAAGAAATTCTGGTATGACACTAGCGTATGAATAAGCATTCACCAAACTTTTTAACCTATAAATTATTTGATCTATTAGGAATGCATCAAGATTTTCATAAAGGAACCTACAAAGAATGATGTCAAACTCATATGTTAAATCATTGAGGCCATCAATTGTCTCAATCCTTGCATCGTTTAACTTGGTCATCACCTCTTGTAGCATCCGGGTACAAAACTCCATGTATTCACTGTATTCAATTTTTTTGAGGAATTGTCAATAATCCCTTATCCTAAGAGTAGATTAGTTCGGAAGCTCTGGACCTCCTTCCAATCTTCCCTAGTGTGAGATCAAAATTATTAGATTATTCTTTGAGAATACCATACATTTTATTGACTATGTATATTTCGATTCGAGCTCATTACACAAAACAACAACATCTTTATCACTTGATCTCCTTCCTGGATTTGGATTTCAATCCAACCCCTAACTTCTTGGCCTTATTGTCCAATCTTCTCAACTGTGGAGAATGAATCTATGTCAAAAATTGTAGAGTCATGAAGGTAGTCAAGGGGTAGGATGTGTGATCTATGTGCAATATGGATGTCAACTATTGCACTTTTTCATCCTTCGTTTGTATTTATCAAATTTTTCCGAGAATATTGACGAGGGAAACCTAAACATCCTATTTTGCACCTTCATGTGTGGCCTTACTAAGACAAAACTTAAAACTTGGTAGTCATTGCACTTATATTATATTTTGATTTGTCAATAAGCTGGAGTTGCAATCTCAACAAATCTTTCCCTTGTATGATTGATTGAAAGGTGAGAAACAAACCTTTGCCACTTTGATTATGGCTAGGAATCAGATCTAAGATGCTCATATCAATGACATATCTAATAGGAATTTTCTTCTTATGTTTGGGAGTTTTCCTGTTCAACCATGCAAGAGTAGGAGAAGAAGAAAATTGTTTAGAAGGATGACATATGCAATGTCATCCTATTATTAAATTGAATAGGTGATACAATGGCACTTGTTGTAGTAAATTTGAGTGGTAATGAAGTGGTAACCAATGAGGAATAAGTAGAAAGGATGCCACGTGTGAGAATGGATGAAGTGGGAAGAATGATGGAAGAGGAAGTGGGGATAAAATTTTGAGGAAGGGGAATTCTTATGGGGAACTTAGAGCCAAAACATCCTCGATGAGAGAGAGGGAAGGGAAGAAAAGACCTAGGCCATGGTAGGGGATGAGGTGATGGGAGTGGGAGAAATGGGAGGAGAAGAAATGGAATATGTGGGTAAAGAGAGAGTGAGAGGTGGAGGAGATGGAGGAGATGAAAATGGGGAGGAAGGGAGAGGTGGTGAAGAAGGTGACTACAACACTTGAGTTGTGTGTGGTGGTGAAGCACTAATATCAATAATTTATAGAAGGAACCTTGAAGGAGGAACAAAATCTATGGAGGAACCTGGAGGAAGAACTTGAACCTCTGCAGACAATGGTGATCTTACGAGGTGTGGGAGTGGGTTTGGTAGTGGAATTCCTTCCTTTTGAAGAGGTGGGATGGCCCAATGGTGGTGATTATACTTGTGTTGTTACCATAGGAAGCTGCTCTAATGCTTTTGGCATAATTATTGATGATATCAACCATCAAGTGGGTCCGATTGAGGATATAATTTGGTGTTCCTTTGAGTTACTTTCTCTTGGAGTGACCAATCGATCCATGGAAATGGTTGATCTTTCACATTAGTTTGATCATAAATAGGGTCCAAGACTTGTCCATTGTCTTGAAGGCCCTTAGGAACATATGCAATCCCATACTTAGCCACTTATTTGAGAGTTAACCTTTCAAATTCCTTCTCCCACAATGTGATTTCATCTATGCAATTAATCCATATGTCCTCCAATTGTGGTATGTGAATACCAGTTGGCCCGAGTCTACTAACCTTGCCCCAATAATAAAAAATTAACTCGTGGGTGATAGGTTTTAAATGTCATTTGCCCATTTAACCTTGTATAGATTTTTCCTTCAACATATTCTTTTCCTTATACGTGAATGTTGGATATCATGAGAATCCTCCCTCCCTAAGATACGTGAATGTTGGAAATTGTAAGAAAATTCCTCCCCAAGTCTTGACCACGTTCCAAAACTATCTAATATCCTTCGGTTGTAGAGTTATTTGTCAAAGATACATAGGATAGCGATGAATAAATCATCACTAACTCTCTTGAAATGTTTTGATCCTTCCTTCATTGTGAGTTGAGGATAAAATTCATAAATCTATGATGAATTCTTGATCCTATAAGTGACAAACCTATGTAGTTCCTCATCCCTGCAGCCACATACACAAGATAGGAAGTCATGTAGAAATTTCCTAAAGTTAGGACATTCGACATTTAAATATGTATGGCATTTCTTGATATGTTCTTCCCATCGAATAAGATCATAATTTTTATGGATAGTGGAAATATATATATACATCCATTCTTGGAAATATTTGGAAGATGGGAGCCTTGTAACTCTATTCTCAATAGTGTGATAATATTCAGTTCACTTCTTGAATGAATTTAGAGCAGGGAATAGTCTTTGGAACTCTAGATACTAAAGGCTTAGGTTTTTCTAGGTAGCTCTTTATTAAGAACCTTGGAACAAGTCTCAAAATTTGATTTCTAGTACTAAAGAATAGAGCTAGGAGAAATTGAGACTCCTCAACATCAAGGAGCTTTAAAAATCCTCAAAATAATCAATGCCCAACCTCATCACGATTTTTTTGTCATCATCTCTAATTGTTTGAGAGTTCTTATCATAATGTGTTGCAATTGTGAGCACAAATTCTGAACATTACATTGATGGTGGAAATGTGGTAGCTAGAGAAAGTCCACTATCATAGATACTCTTCATTAAATAATTTTATACGGTGCTCTAAATCTAGTCCAAAATTTTGTAGATCAATGTGTCCGAGGTCAATATCTTTGATATTATCAACATCCGATGTGATACTGGAAGGGGATCCACCCTTGGAAACTATACTTCATTTTCTCTTTCCCTTGGATGAAGATTTAGACATTTTCCTATAGAAGAACCTCTAAACTGAAAGTGGAATTTTATCCCCGCACTACAACCCTACACTTATACCTTGCACTTCGACTTATGTTTTTGACTTACATTTCTAACTTACACTTTGACTTACACTTCCACCTTGCACTTTTGACTTGCACTTCCACCTTGCACTTCTACCTTGCACTTCCGATGGCTTGCACTTTCAAATTTCACTTCTACCTTTCACTTTCACCTTGTAATTCTAACTTGCACTTTTGACTTGCATTTGATGCTAGGAGTGAGAACTGTTCCACGCACTCTTGAAACCTCCAAAATAGCCTTTTAATGATAATTTCTCCTTCATTTTTCAAGAAAATGATACCTTGAAGCTAAATCTTCAAAAAAACAAAACCAAGAAAGGAGGGAGAGGCATGGAAAATTTAATCCCAAAAGACAAGAAGGAAAGCCCAAAAAATGACACAAAAATGAAAACACCAAGGGCATCCATAATTCCAGGAAAGAAGGGAAATAAAACCTAGAAAGAAATCTTGAAAACCTTACAAAATGATTAAAACATAAAAATTACCTAAATACCAAGTGGGTTGAAGAGAAAAATGAAAATTTCCCAAAATCCATGCAAGGAGTATGGTCAGAGGTAGGTGAGGTGTCAACAGGTCAGTGTACAAAGTGTCAGGTGAAAAAGACAAGTAAAAATTTACCCTTAAATAGAAAAGGGAAAATTAATTACCACATAGGTGACATGTGTGGGTAGGTGGCATTAAATGCAATGACTTGTGTTAGGTTTTGGAATTAGAAGTCATCACGCATTTGCATGTAAATTGCAATTTAAATATGAAACCTTAAATGGTCTTGGTATTTTGTATTTGAAGTAGAAGTGACTTGTAGTTTGCATGTAAATTACAATTGGGTTCTAAAACCCAAAATGGTCTTGAATGGCCGGAGGTAGGGTTTTGGAGGTCAACTTCGGCAGTTTGCATGTAAACTACACTTGGGTTTCAAAACACGAAATGCACTTGGGGATCAAATTTGGGACTCAACTTGAATTTTACATGAAAACTACACTTTGATTCTCGACTTAATTTAATTTTACTAACTTCCTATTTATTTTGAGTTTCGGGTTTCAGAAGTCATCAAAAATTTTGCATGCAAAATGCAACTTGACTTCCGAAATCCAAAATCTGAAATACATAAGAAAACTTCAGCACTTAGGAAATTTCCTCAAACAATTTTTCAAAAAAATAACACTTGATACAAGGTAAAATTTGGAAGAAAATTTTCAAAAGCACTCTAGTAAGGGAACTTGGAAAGTTAACATTTTTGGTGACCTTCTAGGAATGATTTCCTATTAATAATTAATTTAGTAACCTTATGCAATCCATTGGGCACATGAGTCATTCAACCTCAAGAATATACAAAACTAAAAATGACCGAAAAAAGAAAATAAACAAAAAAAAAAGCAAAACAAAAAAAAAACAAAGAAAGATAATGTGTAGAGAACTTGGAGGAAGGGAAACTAGACTAATACTATATACAAGGTGAAAATACCTCAAAAAGAAAGCTTTGAGGTGTATCCCATTAAATGGGATAGGAATGCTTCTCCATCGAGCTTAGATAGGAAAAATGAATTTTCCTCTTTGCAACTTGTGATTAAGTATGGACCACTCTAGAGAGAGCATAAAATTTACATGCATTCCTGGCTTGGCCCTGTATGCATCCCATTTAAGAACCAGATCTCCTTCATGAAAAGACCTGTGAGTTGCTTTCTTGTCAAAAGTCTTCTTGGTCTGAGCTTGGTGCAACTCAAGAGTCTTCATAGCCTTGTTTCTGTTTTTTCCAATTCCATAAGTTCAATGATTCATACTGTTATAGGATCACTTTCCATTACTTCTAACTAATGATCTAGTTCCAAAGATGGAAACTTCAAAGATAAAGGAAGTTTTCTTCCTTCCATATACTAACATAAAGAGAGAATTCCAATGGCCCTTTTGGAGTGATCCTATCTGCCCAAAAGAGGTCTTAAGTTGTGTGCCAAGTTTTTGAGTTGCTTTTCACCATTGTCTTCTTGATATTCATATCAGATTCTTGTTACTAGACTCGGCCAAACCATTACCTTGGATAATAGTTTGATGAGGTTTTTAAAAAACACCATTTTCACAACCCATTCACTAAGCTTTGTGCCTACAAATACCTTGGCATTATCTAAATAATTTGAAGGGCACACCAAACCTTGTCATAATACCTTCAAGGAAATCCAAAATGGATTTCTCATTTCCTTCTTTTAATGCTACCTTTCTCCATCCATGGGTGAAATAATCAGTTGCAGTTAACACCCACCTATGACTATCACTAGATGGAGGATTTATCATTCCAATAAAGTCTAGGCCCCATTGTATGAAAGGTTGGTTTATTTGGATTGGATGGAGAGGAAGAGCAGCCAACCTTTGCTTCCCTATGAAAAAGGCACATTCCTTACATTTCCTTACCCATATATGGGCATCTTTGAACAAATTAGGCCAATAGTAACCAACCCTCATGATTTTTGTAGTAATTGTCCTTTGCTGAGTAATGACCTCCTGACAATCCATTATGAAATTCTTCCAGTATCTTATCAAACTCTGATCTGGTTTATACACCTAAGAAGAACTCCATTTAAATCCTTCAAAAGAGTACATTATCTATGAGAATGTAGGGAATGGATTGAAGCTGGAAGCTTCACCTCTGAGTTTTGTCTAGGTGGGAGGATACTCACCTTGATAGAAAAAAAATATTCATGTTAGACATCTAATCAGCAGGAGTGTGAATTTCTTCTTGATGATGATTGTGTAACATGCTATCACATCCTTCTTTTTCTTCCAAGTCAGCAAAGTGAGGTGTTGACACAAACCTTTCCCTCTGACTAGTTTGGTTACTTTTATATGGACATCATATTCCATGACCTTTGTAATCCATCCAACCATTTTTTTCATTCATGTCTTTATTCAACAAGAAATCCTTAACCCCTAGGATGTGATACCATTAACTAGATCTTGTTATTGGACAACATGTGTTTGAATTTCTTCAATACTCGAATGATGGCATGGAAACTTGTTTCTCAACAAAATAATATTTGAGTTCATAATCTTTAAGGGATTGGATAAAAAAATCAATTGGTTATTCCATCAAATCATCATTTTATTGAGTGAGGATCCTTGAGATACTTTCCGATCCTGTAAAGGTGTAGAGGATGAAATCCTTTTCATAATTAGGATTTACCAATGTGGGAGCCTGAGAAATGGCCATTTTGATGGCCTCAAAACTACTCTTACCCTCTTTAGTCCAGCTAAAAGGTATGTTCTTTTTTAGCATAGTTGTGAGTGGCTTTAGCCAAGGTGGAAAATTGAGGTATAAACCTCCTCTACAAAGTTAATAGTCCCCAAGAAGCTCTAGAGACCATTTTTATGACTTGGAAGAGAAAGGACAAGATGACATGGATTTTCTCTAGGTCAATTGAAATTCCATCCACCAAAAAATATGTCCTAACAATTTCCCTTCATGGACTACAAAAATACATTTCTTTTGGGTTCAAGGAAACCCCGAATTCCCTACATCTTTCAAAACTTTTTTCCCAAATGGTCCATATGATCTTGTGCACACTTGGAATACATATTATATCATCTAGATAGATGAGGATCATGTCATTTATAATCCCTTTAAAGGCCATGTCCATAGCTCATTGGAAGGTGAAACCAGACATGTTGGACAATCCAAATGACATCTTATTATAGGAAAATGTGCCCCACTTGGTAGTAAAATTCATTTTGAACATGATCCAACTCCTTGACTAGTATTTGATTGTAACCCAAATACCCATCAAGTAGTGAAAACCTTTCTACACTGCCATTGTTTGGAGAATCTTCTCCATAGATGGGAGAGGGTAATGATATTTCAAGGAAGCCGATTAAGATCCTTGAAATCCATGCATATAATATGATTTCCCCATTATTTTTCCTAACTAGAACCAAATTGGCCACCTAGGAGGAGTGCTTGATTGGGAAAATAATACTAGCTTCAATGAGTTTTGAAATCTCTTTCTTCATTAGTGGTTCGATCTTAGGATTGACTAGTCTCTTTTCCTAACTGGCTTGGCATTTGGATCAAGTTTGATGGTGTGTTGTGCCAAACCTAGATCAAAACCCCTAAGATCCTCATAACTCCAAGAAAAAATATCATTATACTCTTGGAAAAGACCGATAAAATCCTATCTTTCATTTGGCATACATATCTTTCCAATTTTCAAAAATCTATCCTGTAACTATGAACTTGTTCAAAATCATCTTCCTTTATAACCATGTTAGTTTTTTGTCTTTTAAGTTGATCATCTAAATTGAAAATTGATTTGAGGGTGACCAGACCTTTTGGAAATTTTTTACCCTTTAATTGAATAATTTGATCATTATAGGCCTCTTACAACTTGGACTAGTTTTTTTGATGAGAATTTGGCCTCCTCTTGCAGAAAAATAATGATCTATTGGTCACTATCGAAAACCTACCAATTACTTACATTATTTAGTACCACTGGTCTTACAACCAGCTTGAAAAACTCTCCTTCTTCCTTCATGATATCAATGGGATATTATATTGAGATCCTACCATTGCAAGTCTATCTACATCTTGATTTTGATTCCTAGGGACTACATGAATGTCAAAGGCTTCAAAATATTTGATCAAATCCCATACCCTATTCTTGTATGATCTCAATAGATTGTTCTTTGTTACACTCTTGAGCCTTGACTTGATGCACAACAAGCTTGTTATCCCCAAAAATATTAATGCCTTGATTCCCCTTTTTTGAGCTAGTTGAATCCCCTGTATAAGTGCTTCATATTTGGCTACATTATTAGTGTAACTGAAATGAAGTTAGAAAGATGAGAAATATTTCTTACCTTGTGGGGAAATCAACATGACACCAACACTAACCCCATTTTTTCTTCTTGATCCATCGAAGAAGAGTTTCCATAATCCTTCAAGATCATCTTGGGATTTGAAAAGATTGGGTATCATAGTTCCCTCTTCATGAATACAATAAGTTCCTAATCCCATCTGTTCTAATTCTTGGGCATATGGATAAAACTGAAGTCCCATTCCCAATCATCAAGTAATATGTCTGGAATTTCTTCAACATGAGTGGTAGACTCATGATCCTCAATATCTTCCTCTTGATCATGTATGGTACAATTCATGTTGATGGTGTTAGGAGTATAAGGTTCAACATGATTCTTATAGATTGGATCTGCTCTTATAGTCACCTTAGTCTCGTATCTGGTTTTGAGGCAGTATGTGACCAATCAAAGATAAATACCCACCCATCTTGGTGGTGAAATCCCTAGAGAGGCATATGGTGAAGAAAGGAGGAAGATCAATAACCGATATATCTTGTGATTGATAAACTTGGGCATGCATGAATGGTAAGATTCAGATCCTTAATCATCCCAATGGTTTGAACAATCATACCATCTAATTGAACAACTCCCCTTGTTATTGGTATATATTGAATACCCAGTACATCAATAATCTATTTAGGCATCACAGTAGCTACTAAAGAATAGAGTCAATCATACAGTTATGCACTAGGTGCTTACCAATGATTAGAGAGATGTAGAAAGGAGGTGGTTTTCTAGTCTTAGAAAAATTTCTCCCTTGGGTTGGCAAAAAACTAGTAGAGGTAGAATTAGTCACACACTTTATGCTTCACTTGGTGTATCGAAAACTTTTCAAAGCACCTCTTTAGAAAATTCCTTTGTGAAGGGATAGAAAGTGCCTCCCACATAGTGACATTAAGGTTTTCTTCTTCATCTGTTCAACAATACTAAAGGGATACTTCCTACCTTAGATGGATTCTTTAGTGCCACTGCATCCTATTTTGGAAGGTGAACATTGGGAGCATTGTAATATTGGGTTGATTTTTTTTCCTCCCAACTTGAATAACTGTGTCCCTGATGATTTACCTTCCGTATATTTTACTTACAACAACCTACAAAATGAGGTTGAGAAGTAGACGCTTGATCAAACTTTGGCGGTTGGCCTTCTATTAACCTCTTCTTTGAACAAAGTATTAGAAAGCTACTATTGCTAGGTTCACATAAATCCAAAAATCCTCTTCTTTCCAATTCAACAAGGTTGCTTCCCCGACATTTGAGGTTGATTTACATCTTCTTGTGGAGAAGCTTTTGTTTGTTGCTTTGGTGCAAATATGATTTAAACCATAAGTGCTTGAATAAGCACTCCATTGGGACACATATTTTTATTGTGTGGTTGAGAGCATGGGTAACACCATTCTAGTCCTGAAAAAGGTTATTTTGTACTAGAACAATGGCTCTAGAAGAAGAGCTAGCAACAAGGGTATTTTTGGTATTCAAAGGCTTGACATTAGCAATTTGATTTTGAATTTGGGAATTACTCGAAAAGGCTTCTTGTTGGGTTGATATTGTTGATTTGGAGGTTGGTAGGGATGGTTATATTGAGATTGTTGTCTTTTAAGAGAAACCAACTCATTCCAAAACTTGAAGCAGTGATTTAACCTCATAGAGAGATCATTTGAAGGGGAAGGCATGGTTGAGTTTTGGGACACTTGAGGGAGAGGAAATGGTTAGATGATTAGTGGAAAATTTAGGAAATAAATGCATTGGTGGCCTTGGAGATATCTTTCCATCCTAGATCAAACAATTTTCAGCTCGTATGGAAATATCATAGGAATCTAACAGCGTTGTTCCACCCATCGATTGGATCATAACCGCAACATCACTATTCAAGGCTCACAAGTAGTACAAGAATGCATTGTTCAAGGAAGGCTTGATTAATGGTGGGATTCTATTCCATGTCTTTTGGAAATAAAAATTAAAATATCCCATGAAATCTTGAGGAGATCTCTTAATAATTGTTAATTACTTCATGAGAGACTTATGATCATTCTTTTCTTCGAATTGTTTACAGAGTTGATCTCCCAACTCATACCACATATGTATCGTGTTAGGTTTCAAACCAAAAAACCATTAAAGCGTCTTTCCTTTTAGAGAAGTGGTGAGAATCTTGATGGCCACATTATCTTCCTATGATATTGTGAACTGAATAGATGTTGGCAACATCCTAAATGTGTTCTATAGGAGTAATGTTGGTTTCACTAGTAATAATGGAGAAACTTTCAAAGCTTGTTATGGGTATAACATCACATTGAGTGAGCACCAAAGGACTACCATTGTTGAAGGTGGGAAAAACATGATTCCTTACCACCATGACAATGAGTGGTTGATCTCTCCTTGGTGGAGGGAATCTTCCAAATGGAGGTGTTGAATGTTCTCTATAAGAAGATGATGAAGCTTCACCTTTTCTTCTTCTTGGAGGAGACAAAGATAGTTCAATATTTTGTTGGTTTCCTTTCTTTGAATAAGATCTTGTCTGAATCCTTCACATAAGTACATGCACTAGATCTAGAAACCTAGAGGTATGGAGTTGCTAGGTACCTTTGATTAATGAAAATGCTAAGAGAAGTACCAACTCTTAGCATTTGTCCCACCGGGAATGTGCCAAAAAAAAATGTTGTCACTTGGATCAAAACTTGTTGAACCATTAAATGATCCAGTGCAACATGGGAACATCCCCAAGGTGTGGGACCTTGGCTCTTGGGATGAACTCTAGATAAGGCCAACTTCCTTCTAAACTATGCATCTAATATAATATTAGAGACTACGAAATCTACAGTGCTAGAAAAAACTATATTATTCAATTCTTCGAGAGAAAAAGGGAGAGGAATAACTGAAAATACTTGGAAAAGGTGATGCACCAATAGTTTAATGAACAAGAAGATCAACTTTACAAGCACAGAATACTTTTATAAAAAATAATATGATATGCACAACATTTCATTATTTTTTTCTCAACAAATAATTTTATGAAGATAAAACTTAATAATAATATAAGAAGATATTTTATTTTATTCCACAAATGAAACAAATAAGTTTCACCAATCAATAACTTGTAATTTTTTTAAAGAAAATATAGCTTAATGTGAAGGTAAAATAGATCACCACATACTAGGAAATAAAACATTCACAAGTATAAAATGAGCTATTGAAATACACAACACATTAAAGTAGATGAAGAAAAATATTAATTATATATATATATTGAGGCTAAATAATGTATGAGTACTCAAAATGGTAGATCCTCCTTACACAAATGATCCAAAAGTCCTCTATTACATAATGCATCCTTCTATTTATAGATTAAGAAGGTTGAGAAATTATAGCTACTCTTCTTAATCATTACATACTACATGATCTTCTTGGTAGCTTGAGAATAATGTTTACATGATGGAGATCATGTTTGGAGAGTTCTTGGGCACTCATATGATCTTTAGGGTGCAAATACAGGTTGGTGACCATAATTCGGGTACTCATTTGGAGCGGTATGGTTGTTAGATTACATGAGGATGTGTTATGGAGCTATATGATCCCATGGATACATGTATTTAGTTTTATTATGATGTATCAGGTATGTTAGGACCATTTGGAGTGTTTTCATGATGAGTTATAGTGTTCTTTCAGTTGACCCTAGCCTTTACAGTGCAAAACCCTAAGGGCTAGCTATACAAATGAGATAGGATAGAAATATTGAGAGATATTTGTGACATGGTGATGATTGGAGATGTTATTAGGGTGTGTTCTTGTGCTGTGGAAAAAATTTCAGGTTTCTATGATGATTATTTTGCATGTTATGTTAGTTTTTATAAAAACATGGTCAAGAATAAGGCTATTTCCAGCTTGAATTGGAACTTCGATGCTCACCTTGAATTGTGTGATTTTTATGGGAACTATTAGATTTAAGGTATGTTTTTACATTTTATTTATAATGATTCACAAAAAAATGAGGTCATTTCATCATCATGTTTTTATGAACGAATGTTAAGAAGGTAAACAACTCATTATGTGTTTGAAACCCTAGCTTGAAAGTGGTTTGAGAGATTTTATTCCTAAGTGGCCAGTTTTTCTTGATAGTTCTTGTATGATGATTGTAACATGTATATGAATATTTCATATTTCCAAAAAGGTATGGTAGAGGTTGTGGTGATGAGTGGACCCCACTCAAACAAGCCATTTATGAAGAAGTTCAGTTTGGGAAAAGGTTTTCCAAAGGAGTTGCAAAATAAATGACCATTATATGATGTATGTGAGTTTTTATTGATGTAAATTATAGTTTTATGTCATGGTGATGTAGATAAATGGTCAAGTATGCTTCATTTATGTTGACTGGTCAAAGGGTAGTTAGAAGCAATCTTCATAAAGTTGACATTACAGGAGCTACAAGAGGAGTTAGGAGGTGATTCAAGTTGTGTTGGAAATATAATTAATATATATTTATAGTGATATAATTTTTCATTATGATGATGAGTTTTTATATGGTTTCTAGGTCAGTTTGTGGAAAAAAATATTTTTGGATTTTCGTAACAATTACTTTTCTTTGAAAGATTGAGTTTGTTAGTACATGAAATGGATTGGGTGATGCTTAATAACATGTAATGTTAAGAGGGATTAATTTTTCATCAAATGAATCCATTTTTAGGTATTTAATGTATCAGGAATGGTGTTAACTAGTTTCATTTTGAAAACTACTTTTTAGGTAGCTTGATTTGGTGAAGGAAAAAGTTGATGTAGTTTGAACCTGAGGTTGTTTAAAGAGTTATAACTTTCTTAGAAGTGTTCTAAATGTTCTTCCATTTCCATTGAGTGGTCACATTCCATATTTGAGGTGTTATTTTATGATCTTGAAGCCAAAAGGTGAAGACAAGGTGTTGGAAATAGGTGTTTTGTGAAGGCAATTAGCCACTTGAGCCCATTAAATGAAATAATTTGATTGGTTCATGTAAATTTAAACCATGTATGATGTTTAAATGTAATTTTAAATATGTGTAGTGATTTTAGAGCATGACTAAAAATAGTTTTGGTGTTAGGATATGTAGTGCCCACATTTTTATAGCTCCAATAATCTGTTGATTCCTTTATGCATAAACATGTTTTGATTGAGAATCTGATAGATTTTGGGACATTCTACTATGATATTTTATCCTCATGGACATTATGGTATTTTGGGCACGTAGCGCCAATTGGACTAGATTCGTATACTAATATATTTCTTATGATGTTGATGACAATAAAAGGGTTATATGATAGATCTATTAGTTAGATGTTGGTTCTTGTGGTCGATTTGATTAATGATATAGTTTTTTGGATTTAATAATGGTAATTTTCATGCTAGCATAGTGTATGTCATTGTAATTTTATCTGTGGATGATTCGTGGAAAAATATGTGAATAATTGTATGCATTGCACTATCAATTGTTTAATAATGTTAGGGCATTATAAGTTTGATTGAATATGTGATGCGTAGATAATATTATTATATTGGACATATGCGGTTAATGTGTGCAATGAGTTTGCAGTGACAGTATAGGAGAGCATGGGTTCGTGGACAGCTACGTAATTGTGCACGAGTGGCCCACAGGTGAGTCCTAACCATGCTAAATGTTTGAGGCCTTAGAATAGATGTATTTAATTGGGCACCATGGGTGAACCCTCAATTGTAATGTAATTATGTCTTGTAAAATTAATTATGTTTAGGGTGTGTTTTATTAAGTAAACTAGCTTAGGGGTTTAATGATCTCATCTTAATTTAAGTGTTGGTTTTGGGTAAGTGTGTGTGTGTGTGTTGGTAGAAGGGATTGGGGACCACATGTGAACCTTGGGTGGACCCCACACCCTCTACCCTTGTGCCCAAGCATGCCAAACCCGAAATTGGGTTATTTTGGGCAATATTAGGGACCCCTTTTGAGTTTGGGGGCTCCTTAGCATGAAAATGGGCCCTTGAACCCTACCTAATAGGTAGGGGGGATTATTTCCAAGGTTTGGAGGGAGTTTCCCTCCCATTTTTCCCTCCTTAGTCACCATCCATGTAAGATGGTTGGTTTGTGTGTATTTGTTAAAAGTTGCTCCACTTTGTTTTATTTTAGTTTTTAGTATTTTTGGTGATAAGGGCTAAAAGGTGAGTTTAATCTTACTTATTTGGTTTTTGGAATCTTTGACTCTTGAGAGGAGAGGGGGTGACACTTGTCACTTTTCCATTGGTGAGGAAACTTTTGGGTTCCTCTTCTTATTCTTCCTCATGTGGAAGGAAGGGATCTTCTTGGCTCATTTGTTTTGGAGGATTTGGAGAATTTGGGAACTTGGAGGTTAGCTTGGACAAAGGGAAAAGCTAGAGTCTTGGAAAGCATTGTAGAGGTAGAATTATTAACCTTTTTCTTTCTTAGTTGTGCTTATCTTGTTAACTATGCTTGATCAATGAAATGATGTGTTGGTGAATGTAGTTGTTTGCTTGTTCTTGTTGTTTTCTTTTATTTTCTCTCCACCATCATTTGAATTGATGGTTTTGGAGAATGTAGGGGAAGAGAGAGGGATTTCTTTCTCAAACCTCATGGTTGTTGGTCAAGCCATGAAGGTCCCTTCTCATCCCCTCATATGTTTTAGGTGGGAGAAATTTCCATATGGCTTGAACCTTTCCCCATTCTTGGTGAGGAAACCCTTTTGGGTTTAAAAATCCTCCCAAGAAGGATTTATATGACAAAAGAGGAATAAGGAGGATGAATGATTAGGAGGTATAAGGATTTTTGTAAACATGTTTTTGTTGGTACTCTTATGGTTGGACACCTTTGATTTGGGCATCCTACTTCTTCTTTTCCCTTGTGAGGTTGACCTTGTTATCCTCATGTTTTTTTTTTATCATGTGTAGTAGTATGTCTAAGTGGTTAAATGGTCTTATGTATTCTTGTTGTGTTTTATCCCCATTATACTTGTGCACATTGTGGAAGTTTTTTCCTCTCTCCCATGGGCTTGGGGGAGGCTAGCATGGCTTCCAACCATGGAAAGGCATGTGATGATGCCTATTGGTTGGGTGGTAAACAAGCCTTGTCTCTTATTTCAACATCCTTGGAAGAACACTCAAGTTGGAGATAGTTGGAGCCTCTTGCCATCTTGGTCATCCTCATATTTTGTGGGCATTACCTTCATTTTGTAAATAAATGTAGTTTTGTGAAGTTTTATACTCTTGTAAATACCCATTATTGTACTTATTGCTTCTTGTAAACTTTAGTCATTACTAAGGAAGTTTTTACTTTATGGTTGCAAGAATCTTGTAAGATTATTGTATTGAAATCATAATGAAACCATGAGTTTTTCTTTATTTCAATGTCTTCATTTGGAAGAATTTGTTGTTTAGAAATATGCAAAATATAGTTATGCATTACATATTAAATATGAAATTTTAGTGTGTTTGCTTTAAAAATGGAAAAAAAAATTGATGGCACTACATTTTGGTATCAAAGCCGTGGTTCAAACACGTGGACTTTTGGGTAACTTCGTGAAAGGAAAGTTAGTTATTGGAAGGATATATTTAGTATATAATAAAGTCTATATTTTCATTTTTGTTTTGGATCTCCCTCTTGTAGAAATATTTATTAGTTGTTTAGTTATTACATTGTAGAAAAGTTAGTGTTACATGAAGAGTGGTTATTGATTTGAAAAAACCATTATCCTATTTTCAATATATCTCTTCTTAAAATTTTTATTATCACTATTTAAATAAAATGAGATTTGTTGATTCTTGTAAGTGATACTAAATAGCTGATTTTATTAAACAAAAAAACCAGTTTAGAATATGTGCTCTTCCCTACAAAAAAAAATGTAAATATAGTTTTGTTTGAGTAAATACATTCTATTTAACAAGAGAGATTTAATAATAATAATAATAATAATAATAATATATACTGGTTTTATACTTATTATATAATATATATTTATTATATATTATGTAATATATATATAATATACTATGTAGTATATATATTATATATTATATAGTATATATATATATATATATATATATATATATATATATATGGGTTTATTTTTGTTTTTATTTAAATAAAAATAATAATATTAAAAAAAAAAAAAAATAAAAAAACCTAAATTTAAAAATAACCCCAACCCTATGCACCCAACCCCGTCCCCTGGACCCCCAACCTTGTTCCCCGTAGCCCCAACCCCACGCCCGAACCCCTCCTCCATCCCCGTCCCCCTACCCCGCGCACCCCGCATACCCCCTACCCCGCGCCCCACATTGTTCACCGTGCCCCTCCATCGTTGTCCCTTGTCCCTCCCGCGCCTCGCTGCACTCCGCTGCGCATAACCGACCGCCCTTCCCATGCCCCAACCACACCCCTTCCACCCCCTCCCTCCTTCCTCATTCACTGTCACCGCAACAACAACAAAAAAATTTAAATTAATAAAACCAAAAAAATGCAGCCAACCCCTTTGGGGTTATATATATATATATATTTGTGTGTGTGTGTATGTATGTATGTGTATGTATGTATGTATGTATGTATGTATGGATTAAACTAAAAAAATAAAAAAAATAAAAATAAAAATGTGTGTTTATCTTCATCAAGTATGAATCTACAATCAAGATAATGCATGGATTTCAAATAAAAAAAACTCCATAGCTCCTCCATTTAATGGCAAGGAAAACTCCATGGAATCAAACCCCCATAGTTTTTCAACCTACTCATTCAAAAGACAATACAAAACAAATGAGAAAAGAATAGAGAGGAAAAGAAACATAGAGAAATTTAGGGCACTTTTAGGGTAGATTCAAAATCAATGGCCAAGATTAGAATTGATCCTAGGGTCCTCCTTCAATCCTACCTTGCTTTAAGTCATGATATTTTAATGGGAATGTAAATTAATGGGTAGTAAAGTGAGTGGGTAAAATTAATAAAAAGGGAAAATTTATAAAAGGGAGGAAGATTATTTATTTTCTAGGGGTGTAGATTTTTAATCATGACCCTAGGAAGCTTGATAGGGTAAAATAAATTAAATTATTATTAGGATAGTGTTAATTTATTTTTGGGAAAATTAATTATTATTATAAATTAATTATTAACATGAGAATTAAAAGCATTAATAATTATTGATCACTTGGTGTTATAATGATAATAACATTAATAATAATAAATAAATTATAAAAAAGGGTTTATGAACCATTTTTTTATAAATTATTTATTTTTTTACCTCGGGTTCAGGATGGCACCCAAGAGGGGACGATCGGCTCGAGGCTCGGGACGTAGTGCACCTATGCGAGGAGCCGCCGCCCCCGATTTTGGGCCTCAGATATTAGAGACTTTGCAACATCTGATAGGTGTCGTATGGAGTGCCTTCCACCACCGCAGGAGCCGAGAGAGGAGGACATTTAGTTGGGAGATGAGGAGTTGATTGGTGAGGACGCACATTTAGAGCCACTTGAGCACGATACCCCGAGATGAGAGAGGTCACGCAGCCCTTCCATCCTTGGCGAGAGGGTGGCCTCGTTTTGTCACAGCCGATCACATAGTTTCGAGGGACCATTTAGAGATAGGCGACCTCTTTCACCTGTTAGACTACATAGCAGGATCGAGACACATGCAATGTGATTTGAGACCTTCTTCACCTTCAGCCACCTACATTTACTAGTTCGACAGATGGCTTTGGGGTAGAGTCATGGCTCCTTAGCCTGGATAGCTGCTTTGGCTTGCACTATCATAAGAGAAATGTTAAAGCTAGGTTCACCATACACCTTCTCTGAGATGCAACAAGTGTTTGGTGGAGGAATGAGGAGCGGAAGCTCCATTTGACTCGAGATACAGTGACCTGGGAGTTGTTCAAGGAGCGGTTCAAGGCTCGGTATATGTCAGAGCATTTTGTACAGAAGAGGATCGATGAGTTTCATGACTTACGACAGGTTCTCGCACAAAGGGCACAAAGATGAGAGCATGTTTTGGATCTCTTGTAGTATGTAGACTACCTACAAGATGAGAAGTTATAGGTAAACAGTTCATTTGGGGGCGAATGTATATATCAGGAGAGTTAGGATGTTATCTCCTCCCATGCTTGAGAAGGCCATTGAGAAGGCCTACTTGGCTAAGGAGAATATGACCAAGGCACAAGAGCATCGAGATAGAAAAAAGAGAAAGTTCTAGGACAGGATTCAGGCATTCCAGAGTTAGAGGGCATGGGGAGCAGTACCACCCCCTAGAGGAGGATTCTGGTCTTCTCCAATAGCATCGAGAGCTCCTCCACACCCATCACAAAGCAGAGACACAACATCAGGGACACCAACATCAGAGGGGTAGACAGACTCAGATTTTTCAGTGAGGTGGGTCTAGAGGTGGTTTTGGTGGATCTAGAGACAGGAGGTTGAGTACTCATCACTCAAAGCTAGCCCACTCGTTGTAGTTGCTAGGGTTGGACCAGCAGGTTTAGTTTTCCAGAGTATAGAGAGGGACCCCATCTTAGAGGGGTACAGGAGGATGTTTTATTTGTGGGGCTCTAGACCATTATGTGTGTATGTGTCCACACAAGCCCACTACTACAGATATGTAGAGAGCTCCTAGATCCGAGTAGACAGTGGGTGACATGGGATATGCCCATCGTGTATATGCAGTGGTTGACAACCGCTAGGCTGAGCATCAAGCCATAGTCATTGAGATGATAGGTACTATCAGGGGTATTTCTATCTTAGTACTTTTTGATTCAGGTGCTTCAGATTCTTTTGTATCTCCTTTTGTAGTGGACTAGTGTGGGCTAGTGGTGGCTAGGCAACTAGATAGTTAGTAGGTTGAGTTGGCCTCTGGGGCTAAACTTGCCATGGACTCGTATGTGGAGAGTTGTGTACTTGACTTGGGAGTCTTCTCCACTACACTTGACCTCCGAGTTATTCCTTTAGGATCTTATCAGGTAGTGTTGGGTATGGATTGGCTCGAGGCTCACCGAGCTAAGGTGGATTCGCAGGAAGAAGGTTATTGAGTGTCGGGATGATCTTGGTAGTGCGGTTGTGATTCATGGATGTAGAGACCTATTTCCTTGCGTATGATCTTAGCTAAGAAACTCAAGCGAGCATGCGTAAGGGTTTCAGGTTGTTTTCTATCACTATATCGGTGATCATTCATATAGTACTCGAGCATTCACCCCTTGATGGTCATCATGGTTTTGAGGAGTATGTAGATGTGTTTCTAGGAGAGCTTCTAGGTTTACCACCTAGTAGGGAGGTGGACTTCACCATTGACTTAGTGCCGACTCCGCACAAATTTCTAGGGAACCCTATTAGATGAAGATCCAGAACTTCATGAGCTCAAGATTCAGTTAGAGGAGTTTTTAGAGAAGGGTCTCATTCGCCCTAGTGTATCTCCTTGGGGAGCACCAGTCATATTTGTGAAGAAGAAGGATGGTTCTCTCATGCTTTGTGTAGATTTCAGATAGCTCAACAAAGTCACAATAAAGAATCTGTTATCCACTCCCTAGGATTGATGACTTGTTTGATCAAATGCGGGGAGCGAGAGTGTTCTCCAAAATCGATCTCAAGTCAGGATATCATCAGTTGTGTATTTCAGATGCAGACATTCATAAGACATCATTTCACACACGTTATGGGAATTATGAGTTCATAGTTGTTCCATTTGGATTGACCAATGCCCTAGCTATCTTCATGAGCCTCATGAATGGAGTATTCAAGAAATTTATGGATCAATTTGTCTTAGTGTTCCTTGATGACATATTGATTTATTCTCATTCCGAGGAGGAACACGAGGAGCATTTGAGACAGTACTTCGTGGTTTGAGAGAGTAGAAGTTGTATGGAAACTTGGAAAAATGTAGCTTCTTTTCAGACAGAGATTCAAAGATTTGGGTCATATCATATTAGGAGAGGGTATCTCCATAGATCCCTCTAAGATTTAAAGCTATCTTGATCCGGCCAACACCACATCGATTAGTGAGGTAAGGTGTTTCATGGATTTAGCAGGGTATTACCGCAAATTTGTGCAGGACTTTTCTAGGATTGCTCACCCTATTACCTCCCTTTAGAGGAAAGGAAAGAAGTTTGATTGGTCAGAAAAGTGTGAGCAGGTCTTTCAATTGCTTAAGGAAAGTTTAACCATGGTGCCCATCTTAGCAGCTTCGGACACGATAGAGGATTTTGTTGTTTGTACTGATGCATCACTAGAAAGTTTGGGAGCAGTTCTTATGTAGGAGTGTCGGGTGATTGCCTTTGAGTCACGTAAGCTCAAATACTACAAGCTTAACTATCCTACTCATGTTTTAGAGCTTGCAGCAGTTGTTCATGCACTTGTGCATTGGCGACATTTCCTTTTAGGTAGACCTTTCATCTTGAGGATGGATCATTGTAGCTTACAACATATCTTCTCTTAGCTGAACCTCAACGCTCGTCAATAGCGTTGGATGGAGTTCCTATGTGAGTATGACATGGAGGTACAATATATCAAAGGAAAGGAAAATTTTGTTGCAGATGCACTTAGTAGAAGATGGCATGTGTTTGCTTCTTTGACACTGCAGTCAGATTTGAGAGGCAGGATACTTGAGCATCTTCTAGAGGACAAGTTTTATGAAGATGCTAGGAGAGATGTTGGATTCGTAGGGTTCTTTTAAGGGTAGATATTTAGGATGCATGTTAGAGTCAGATTCCTTTATCTATTGATTCCTTTATGCATAGACATGTTTTGATTGAGACTCTGATAGATTTTGGGACATTTTACTATGATATTTTATCCTCATGGACATTATGGTATTTTGGGCACGTAGTGCCAATTGGACTAGATTCGTATACTAATATATTTCTTATGATGTTGATGACACTAACAGGGTTATATGATAGATCTATTGGTTAGATGTTGGTTCTTGTGGTCGATTTGATTAATGATATAGTTTTCTAGATTTAATAATGGTAATTTTCATGCTAGCCTAAGTGTATGTCATTGTAATTTTATCTGTGGATGATTCGTGGAAAACTATGTGAATAATTGTATGCATTGCACTATCAATTGTTTAATAATGTTAGGGCATTATAAGTTTGATTGAATTTGTGATGCGTAGATGATATTATTATATTGGACAGATGTGGTTAATGTGTGTAATGAGTGTGCAGGTGACAGGTATAGGAGAGCATGGGTTTCAGGGCAGCTACGCAATTGTGCACGAGCAGCCCATGGGCTGAGTCCTAACCATGCTAAATGTTTGAGGCCTTAGAATAGATGTATTTAATTGGGCACCATGGGTGAACCCTCAATTGTAATGTAATTATGTCTTGTAAAATTAATTATGTTTAGGGTGTGTTTTATTAAGTAAACTAGCTTAGGGGTTTAATGATCTCATCTTAATTTAAGTGTGTTGGTTTTGTTGGTAGAAATTGGGGACCACATGTGTGTGGACCCCACACCCTCTACCCTTGTGCCCAAGCATGCCAAACCCGAAATTGGGTTATTTTGGGCAATATTAGGGACCCCTTTTGAGTTTGGGGGTTCCCTTAGCATGAAAATGGGCCCTTGGACCCTACTTAATAGGTAGGGGGACTTATTTCCAAGGTTTGGAGGGAGTTTCCCTCCCATTTTTCCCTCCTTAGTCACCATCCATGTAAGATGGCTGGTTTGTGTGTATTTGTTAAAAGTTGCTCCACTTTGTTTTATTTTAGTTTTTAGTATTTTGGGTGATAAGGGCTAAAAGGTGAGTTTACTCTTACTTATTTGGTTTTGGAATCTTTGACTCTTGAGAGGAGAGGGGGTGACACTTGTCACTTTTCCATTGGTGAGGAAACTTTTGGGTTCCTCTTCTTATTCTTCCTCATGTGGAAGGAAGGGGTCTTCTTGGCTCATTTGTTTTGGAGGATTTGGAGAATTTTGGGAGCTTGGAGGTTAGCTTGGACAAAGGGAAAAGCTTAGAGTCTTGGAAAGCATTGTAGAGGTAGGATTCTTAACCTTTTTCTTTCTTAGTTGTGCTTATCTTGTTAACTATGCTTGATCAATGAAATGATGTGTGTGAAATGAATGTGAAGTTGTATTGTTTGTCATTGTTTGTTGTTCTTTTGTTTTCTTTGTTTTCTCTCCATCATCATTTGGATTGATGGTTTTGGAGAATGTAGGGGAAGAGAGAGGGATTTCCCTCTCAAACCTCATGGTTGTTGGTCAAGCCATGAAGGTCCCTTCTCATCCCCTCATATGGTTTGAGGTGGGAGAAAGGTCCATATGGCTTGAACCTTTCCCCATTCTTGGTGAGGAAACCCTTTTGGGTTTGAAAATCCTCCCAAGAAGGATTTCTATGACATAAAGGAGGAATAAGGAGGATGAATGATTAGGAGGTATAAGGAGTTTTGTAAACATGTTTTGTTGGTGCTCCTATGGTTGGACACCTTTGATTTGGGCATCCTACTTCTTCTCTTCCCCCTTGTGAGGTTGACCTTGTTATCCTCATGTTGTTGTTTTATCATGTGTAGTATGTCTAAGTGGTTAAATGGTCTTATGTATTCTTGTTGTGTTTTATCCCCATTATACTTGTGCACATTGTGGAAGTTTGTTCCTCTCTCCCATGGGCTTGGGGGAGGCTAGCATGGCTTCCAACCATGGAAAGGCATGTGATGATGCCTATTGGTTGGGTGGTAAACAAGTCTTGTCTCTTATTTCAGCATCCTTGGAAGAACACTCAAGTTGGAGATAGTTGGAGCCTCTTGCCATCTTGGTCATCCTCATCTTTTGTGGGCATTACCTTCATTTTTTAAATAAATGTAGCTTTGTGAAGTTTAATACTCTTGTAAATACCCATTATTATACTTATTGATTCTTGTAAGTTTTATTCATTACTAAGGAAGTTTTTACTTTATGGTTGCAAGAATCTTGTAAGATTATCGTATTGAAATCATAATGAAACCATGAGTTTTTTTTATTTCAATGTCTTAATTTTGAAGAATTTGTTTTTTAGAAATATGAAAAATATAGTTGTGCATTACATATTAAATTTGAAAATTTAGTGTGTTTGCTTTAAAAATGGAAAAAAATTTGATGGCACTACAGGTATTTTTATCATTCCAATGATGGAGATTTGAGGATTTTTGGTACATGGATGAAGGGTTTTGGCTAGGCCGACCTACTTGCATCATGTGTGACTATTATGATAAATTTTATGGGATGTTTTTAAGTTTTAATGGTAATGATAAAGGAGGGAAACTGACCTATTTTTTAATTTTCATGAAGGAAATATTATAAAAGCATAATTTTTGGTGTTTTTGTGAGCTAGTTGTGTGTGCGTGTAAGAAGTCCAACCTAGGTGTGGTTGATTTACATGTGTGTAAGAATTAATTGAGATATGATAAAGTTTGTGATAGGTGAAGAAGGAAAGAAAGCATGTGTTCAAGATTTTGAGTTTTGAAAAGTGAAGAAAGTGTTTGATTGCGAGAGATTGAAGACCCAGGGTTTGAATAAGAGGTTGTCAGCTAAAATTTTCATCTCTATCACTTGTGGCAGCAGCAATACATTAGATATATTCTTCATAAGATGGTTTAGTGGGTGATTGATCATTTTGGGGGGTTGTATCATCCTTGTGGAGTTGGTGCTTCACAAAATTAGGGGTTAGTGCTCCTTATAGGGTTGTAGCTCTACTAAACTAGGGTTGGTGCTCCTTATGGGGTTGGTGCCTCACTAAATTTGAAACATATAAATATATAGATTTGTTTTTAGTGGGTTTCTCCCCCTTAAGGGTTTCCACATATATCTTATGTCTTTTTTTGATTCTCTGTTTATGATTCATTACATATGTGATATTTTATAGTGTGCACACATTAATGGATAGTTAAGTGGTTTTATGTTTTGAATAAGCATATGAAATCTGATTTAATTTTGAAATGATTTATTCACCATCCTATTAGGAGATTGTGCTTCCAACAATTGGTATCAGAGTGAGGTTATTTTGGAGAAGTTTAATCACTTGAAAGGAGAATCTTGAAGCACAAAAATGGCAAGTGGCTTCTTTAATAGCAAGGAGCCTTTGTTTGATGGTGTGAATTATGATTTTGGAGCTTAAGGATGAAGACCTATATCATGGATCTATGGTTTGATGTTTGGGAAGATGTGAAGAATGGATATACTCCTCTTGTCAATATTCCAAGTATTGATGTAGAAAAGAAGGCATGAAGTAATAAATCAATGACTTTTAGTGCCAACATATGTGGTTGATTAACTAAAATATGAAAATATCCTATATTCTAAGTTAATATAAAGTAGTAGCAGCAATGGAATAACTGATATGAAATGAAATACAAATGCAAAATATTTTATTTTGATATTTAAATGAAATAAAATGAATGAAATAGAAGGGGTAAGATACTAACCTTGAAATAAATTAACTCACTATGTGTCGGGAATAAACAAGATGATGTGCAGATGAAGGAAAGTGTGACAAAGAAAGCCATAAAATTGCAGCAGATGGTGATTTGTCCATACTAGGGCACCTATGGGTGCCCTAGTCTATAATATGGGCACTCTTGTCTGCCAAATAGCTCACAGATGAATTTGAAACTGTCGTTAGATCTTTGTAATATCATGATATTTATCACGTTAGTGTCACAATATCCTTGCTAATGACACCATAAACTTGCAACAAATATCTACCCGCAAAACCTCAAACAAAACATAAAATTCCTAAAAACAAAAGATGGATATGAAGGTGTCGATCGACCTTAGCTACCACAATGGTGGACTTACAACTAAGCATTGTACTATATTCCAAACCCAATGTAGTTATGTGTTCTTGTGTGTATTATTGTGTGCTTAGGGTGCCCTAATGTTAATGACGCAGAGATAAGGGGGCAATAGCTAGATGTAAAATGGCCCAATGCAGTGATTACATGAAGGAAAAAATAGAGTTTGGAGGTGAAATTGATATTTTTTACATGCTTTGATGATGGATGATTATTATTTATCCCATAGAAAAGATATGATGCTTCTTTATTCATCATTTTTAGCAATTCTATATGGTGTATGTGCTTAGCTTAGGGGAGTATTGTGTCTACATGCTTGAAAAGAAGCTAGAAATAAGGTTTTAAGTGAAAATTTCAAACTTTTGAGCTTGTTTAATACCTTAAGATGTTTTTATAACCAAAGAATATGAAAGCGAGGAAGATGAAGAATATGTTGATACATGTATGCCTTTTTCATTAATGTAAAAAGGGGAGAAGTTCAGGTGGTTTTCCATCAATGACAAAGGGGAGATTGTTGGCATGTTGTTGTTTAGGTGTTTTCATTGATGAAAAACCTCATTAATGACAAAGTTGATGATGGAGTAGAGTTAGATTATGTTGAGGATGATGACGACATGATGTTTCAGTGGTGCTCATGGTTGCATAGGTTGATTTAGTGAGAATTGTTTATTCTTGTAAGCCCAATTAGGTGACCTAGCTAGCCTAGGTGATGGTTCATGGTGGTATGAGATTCTTGGTAGCTTGAGAATAATGTTAACATGATTGAGAGTATGGTTAGAGAGTTCTTGGGCACTCATATGATCTTTAGGGTGTAGATACAAGTTGGTGACCATGATTCAAGTATTCATTTGGAGTAGGTATGGATGCTAGATTGAATGAGGATGTGTTATGGAGATATATGATACCATGGATGCATGTATTCAGTTTTATTATGATGTATCTGGTATGTTAGGAACATCTAGAGTGTTTTCATGATGAGTTATAATGTCCTTTCTATCGACCCTAGCCTTTATAGTGCAAAACCCTAAGGGATGACTATGCAAATGAGATAAGAAGGAAATATTGAGAGATATTTGTGACATGGTAATGATTTTATATGTTATTAGGGTGTGTTATTATGACTTGGGAAACATTTTAGGTTGTTATGATGAGTATTTTGCATGTTATGTTAGTTTTGATGAAACAAGGTCAAGAACAAGGCTATTTCCAGCTCGAATTGGAACTTTGATGCTCACCCTAAATTTTGTGATTTGCATGGGAACTTATAGATTTTATGGATTTTTATAAAAAATTTTTATAAGGTTTCAAAAAAATAATGACGTCATTTCATCGTCGGTTTTTGTGAACAAATGTTAAGAAGGTAAACACCTCATTATGTGTTTGAAACCCTAGCTTGAAAGTGGTTTGAGAGATTTTCTTCCTAAGTGGCTAGTTTTTTTATATTTATTGTATGATTATTGTAACATGTATAGTATTATTTCATATTTCCATAATGGTGTGGTAGATGTTGTGGTGATGAGTGGACCCCACTCAAACATATCAATTTCGAAGAAGTTCAGTTTGGGAAAAGGTTGTCAAAGGGGTTGAAAAATAAATGATAATTATATGATGTATGTGAGTTTTTATTGTTTTTAATGATAGTTTTAGGACATGGTGATGCAGATAAATGGTCAAGCATGCTTCATTTATGTTGACTGGTCAAAGGGCAATTTTGGGGCAGTTAGAAGTAGTCTTCAATAAAATTGACATTATAGGAGATACAAAAGGAGTTAGGAGGTAATTCAAGTTGTTTTGGAAATATAATTTAGATATATTTATAGTGATATAATGTTTTCCTCATGATGATGAGTTTTTATATGGTTTTTAGGTCAGTTTGTGGACAAGATGATTTTTGGATTTTCAAGACAGAATTACTTTTGTTGAAAGATTGAGTTTGTTAGTACATGAAATGGATTATGTGATGATTTAAATCACTTGAAATGTGAATAGGTATGAATTTGGAATAAAATAATTCCATTTTAGGTCTTGAATGTATCAGGAAGGGTGTTAACCAGTTGCATTTTGAAAAGTACTTTTTGGGAAACTAAATTTGGTGAAGGAAAATGTTGATGTAGTTTGAACTCGAGGTTGTTTCAAGAGTTATAACTTGGTTATAATTTTTATATATGTTATTTAATTTATATTTAGTGATCAAATTACATAGTTGAGGTGTTATTTTATTATCTTGAAGCTAAAAGGTGAAGACATGGAGTTGGAAAAAGGTATTTTGTGAAAGTAATTAGCCATTGAGCCCATTAAATGAAATAATTTGATTGGTTCATGTAAATTAAACCATGTATGATGTTTAAATGTAATTTTAAACATGTTTGGTGATTTTTATATCATGACTAAAAATATTTTTGTGTTAGGATATTTTTCTCATTCCAATGATGGGGATTTGAGGATTTTTGGTGCATGGATGAAGGGTTTTGGATAGGACGACCTACTTGGGTCACTTGTGACTGTTATGATAAATTTTATGGGATGTTTTAAAGTTTTAATGGTCATTATAAAGGAGGAAACATACATATTTTTAATTTGAATGAAGGAAATATTATAAAAGCATATATTTGGGTGATTTTGTGAGCTAGTGTGTGTGTGTAAGAAGTGAGACCTATGTGTGATTGATTTACATGTGTTTGAGAATGAATTGAGAGTTGATAAATTTTATGATAGGTTGAAGAAGGAAAAAAATAATGTGTGCAAGATTTTTAAGTTTTGAAAAGTGAAGAAAGTGTTTGTTATAAGAGATTGAAGAGCTAGAGTTTGAACAAGAGGTTGTGAGCTGAAATTGTGATCTCTATCAGTTGTGGAAGCATAAATACATTAGATATATTATTCATAAGGTGGTTGAGTGGGTTATTTATCATATTATGGGGTTGTAGCCTCCTTGTGGAGTTGTTGCTTCACAAAATTAGGGGTTGGTGTTCCTTGTAGGGTTGTAGCTCTACTAAACTAGGGGTTGGTGCTCCTTATGGGGTTGGTGCCTCACTAAATTTGAAACATATCAATATAAATATTGTGTTTCAGTGGGTTTTCTTCCCCTTAATGGTTTCCCACTTATATATTATGTCTTCCAAGTTAGGTCATCTAAAAGAAATTCAAAATGATGGCTTCCAAGTTAGGTCATTTGGGAAAGCAATGGATGAAATATAAAAAATTAGGTCATATAGGAGGCCATCTTATTTGAATTTGTATTGGTTGAATTATATAAATTTGATTGTTATGAATTTGAACGCGTTGATTGATTTATTAATTGATTGATTCAATTTATTACTTGTGGAGAGATTTCACGCTAGTTGCCCCGAGGTTAGGTCATTAGGGGAATGGATGAATTTAGTGAATAATCACATGGAAAGATTTTTTATCACTTGTTTCCCTAGGGTTAGGTAATTAGGGGGAAGTGATGAAATGTCACATAGAAAAATTGTATATTTTTTGCCCCCAAATTAGGTCATTAGGGGAGTCGATGGTGAAATATCGCATAGTGTGCTAGAAAATGTTTGAAAATAATGAATTAATAGTGTTGATTAATTACATGGTATTGGAAGGGGAATTATATGAACACCCCAATGATATGCCCCCATTTATTAAAAAGGTGAAGTGATGATAAGAATGAACACTAATCCAAAAGTAAGCACAAAATATATATAAAGTGCAGAAATTGTAAAAATGTGTATGAAGCGGATTAAAGAAAAATTTAGGAGAGATAATGCACATGTAATGTGTATGTTATGGTGGTAGGCGGAATTATAAATTTAATGTCGTAAGCGGGGTGTGAATTGGCATAGAAACACTCAAGATATGAGAAAAACATTGTTGTGTGTATTAGTTGCATGAATAAGCGTGAAATAATGACTATTATAAAGTAGGTAAAAAAAGTAACTAAAAGTAGTGAAGTGAAAAAGTGTTTAGTCACTTCATTTCTTTTGTCCGATTGTGAGATTGAGAGCTATTAGAGCACCAAGGAGGTCTAGAGCTAGATCGGGGCCCATAACATGTGAACTAGTACCTCATGGGCCGGATGAGGTAGATGTGGTGATAAAGGTAATAGACTCGAGACGATGCGGGTTGCAAAGAGGAGTGTCGCGTATGGTGGGAAGAACACTGGTGGGTATTATTGTTTCCATTATTTGTAGATGTAATGAGGTTATCGTAGGGAGGAGTAGGAGAGGAGGAAGAACATGTCCCCGACAATGTGGCGTGCGGTGAGACAGAGTGTAAGTATCATATAGATTTATGTTATGGATTTTGTTGTTGCTTATGGCTTAGTAATGGTTTTCTAACACATTGTGTTATTTATTTTGTAGGAGATGCACATTTTTACTTGATAGTAGATACATCCATCTACACATTGACATGGAATGTGCCTACTAACGTACTTAGTAGAGGTATACTTGAGTGAGTAGATAATATAGCAAGTGAGGATGCCCATTTTATCGAGCTAATGGCCATATCAACAAGGACATGTACTCTATTGCTGAGTGAGAGAGATGAGGAACATGAGGAGACTTGGTGATCCCAAGAGGCTTTAAGTGGCGGTACTTTAATGTAGGAAGGATTCACATGATAATGGAAGTCTATGGAGAAGCACATGGAGAGCACATTACATAGGAAAGTAGAGAGGTATGGAGGTGTGAACAAAGGCATAGAGTTAGTGATGAGGCATCTAGTTCTAGGGCTCTCACAGTACTTGAGAGTGATAGTGATGATGAGGTGTGATTAGTATTATTGTATATGATGTAGGGGATTTTCCCCTAATGATGATTGTATTCACTATATATGTATGGACACATGTGATTTATATATGATGATCTTATTTTGTGGTGTATTGATGTGTATGATTGGGTGATTAGTGACGAGTGTTGTTGGGCTCATACATTAATAAATTTAATCTGTCAATCCAGGGCAACATCCAACGACTATTTGCAACAAAGGGAACAATAGGAACACAGTCTTAGCATGTGTTTCTATCTTAAAATTAAGAATTTATTGAACTGATCATGATTACAAATGAAATGCATGAAATTAAAGTCTTTGGGATTGAAATCCAAAACATATGTTAACTAAAACATTAACATTAAAGACTCGTAATACATTCGAAAAGAAATAGTAAACTACTAACAACAAATTTTAAAGAACATTTAGCAAAAATTAAGAATGAATCTCCCTCTCGTTGGGTAGGAGTGGCCCTTACTCCTGCCCTCGATTAGGTTTGTACCAAACTTCTAGACAAATAAACTTACTCCTAAATTTGATCTTTATTGAATTCAAAATATGCTGCTACAACCTGGAAAATATGGAACCTCTAACTCTAATTACATTCTCTCTTTTATACAAAAAGATTCCTAGTCTCTCCATGAGACATAGTTATTTTGAATGACTAATTCTAAATCTAACTAACTTTTGAACTAAACAATTCCCTTGATTCTTGGTAATACATTAATGGCGGGAACAATTCGTAGGTGTTTGATCTTGAAGTGTTTACAATAACTGAAGAGGGGATCTATGATTGACTCCTTGAAGGATTCAATCACCCCTAGAAGATTCTCTAAATCATAACTGATTGAAGAAATTGAAGTGACGGTGAGTCTTTAATCATTATTGTTTCACTCTTCTTGTGGCTTGAATGCTGATTGATAAATGACGATGATTCTTGGTAGCAAATGATGTTTCCAGCTAGAATTCTAGAATCTAAGTTATCTGCATGCATGTTTCTAGCTAGAATTCTAGAATCTAAGTTATCTGCATGCATGCTTGTGTCACTCAAGATTTGAGGGATCGGGTTTTGATGAGTTGGATGCTTGATCGATGAGGATGAGAGTCCTGCGCCAACACATGAACTAGATTCTTGCACTATCACAAAAACAAAGTCCTGCACCAATGTATATACTAAGTCATGTGCTCCATATAACAATTCAACATATGCACTTTTTGCACACAAAATTAATATTTATCCATATCATATTCAAGCCTTTTATGCACAAGAATTAACAAGGTGAAACATCATAAGTACACACAACAATTTCCCATAAACATAGTAAAGTAGTAAATATAAAGTATGTATTTTTCCATCATGCATAATAATATAAAAATTAGAATAGGTTCTGGCATGGATTAAACATAATTACACAAGGTTTATCATGAAAAAATGGGGCTCATCACCTCCCCCTGACTAGAGATTTAGCAGGTCCTCCTACTACCTATTAAGGAGTTCTACTATTCTAGAATAGTTATACTCATTTGTGAATGTCTACCATGTCTCATCAGTTATTGTATCAGAAAACCCAAAGTGATCTACCACATTCTTTCACCAGGTAGTATAACTATCTTCTGCTTGATCATTAGTTGAGTTCCATCTTGGTATTGGTGCAAGAAGAAGAGGTGGCTTGTAGCGCATTCCAATCCATTGCTCTTTAAGTCCTAGGATAATTTTGCATACATATTTTTCCCTTTTAAATACCACCGAGATTAGTGGGTGAAATGACTTCCTTCCTTTTATATGGCTTGGCCAACAATTGATATCATAGTTTGATGTAAGAAAGTTGACATTAAAAGTGGGAATCACTTGCTCCTAGAAGTTCTTGACACAACTCTATAAAATTTCAGTGTACCTATCTACGAGACATAGACAATACACTTGTGATCTAAACCTATTGAAAAATATGAGTGGTGCTGGAAAATCATGCCTCATGAGGAGGCCTACTGTAGACTTTGACTGTATAAATATTTCCCTTTGATCTCTCCACTCACCTTGATGTCTTAGGGTCAAAACAAATGACCTCAATTGAACTTCTCCCACATATAGATTTATTGGTATTTCTATTTTCTCAGGGAGAAAGAATTTGTGCACATAAAATTCACATAATAAATTCTTTTCAACATCATTTGCAGTAGTGTATGCTCCTAAAAATTGATGGTCATCTTCAAATTCAATGTCCAACCGGGCCCTAGCTCTATTGATTTTCCATTTGAAGAATTGTTCTTTTAAGAACATGGCATAAAAATTGGAGGGAGGTCTGCAGGAGAGCACCTGGTCATACAATTGACTAACATGGACAACATTTTGTTTTAGCAACTCAATCTCTTCTTTTAAACTTGTATTCTCTTCCTCAACCTTTTTCAACCGGTAGCATTCTTCCATCCATTTGGTCATCCCCTTCAATAAAATGATTTGAGGGAAGTCCTGCTTTTGTTTTATCAAAGCAATCGAGAAACAAATGCTTCCAATACATATACTTGTTTCTCCTTTTCATGTAGGGCTGTTGTAATTGAAGAGTTTCCTCTTCTGGTGTGATACCATACTCTGCAGTTCTTGAATCTATTTTTCTTGAGAAGATAATTGCTAGGAAAAACCGACATCCTTCATGTCCAATAATGTTTGCAATTGGTTAACCCTTTCTTGAGCCATTTGAAGTTCAAACTGAACTTTAGATAAGGAAAACACATTGGGCAAAAAAGTATCAGGGTCTAGAGAACTAGGTTCTCCTTCCTCCATGGGTGCTTTACCCTTATCCCTAACCAATCCTTCTTTAGGAATGGATGGAAGAGTTGGCTCAGTTGGAGACTCAGGTGGAGTGTTAACCAATGTTTGAATGGTTTCAAATGCTTCATGTTATTCCTTTGTCAATGGATTTTCCTCTAAGGATACACATGGATGATAAGGGTTGTATGATAGGTAAGGTGAAGTTTGCTAGCTCTGTTAGAGGTGGATGAGGAGTATGATTGTTGAAATTTAAGCCATCGTCTCATGCCATTTATAATTTTCAAACATGCATGCTTGCAGATTAAATGAATGAGACAATAAAACTTGATAGATTTCCCCCAACATAAATTTTCAAAGTGGCCACACAAATAGCTTCATAGAGAAATTGGGGAAAATTAACCTTATATTAGGGTTTTGCCTTGTCGTGGCATAAATGTATGAGCATCCTCAATACTGGACCTAGCACTATCTCATACTTCCCTTCACAAGTAAAATATTTAATCAACCATTTTTCTACCCCTACCTAGGGTTCTAGTATACTCAGTCTTTTGATCCCTTTTTCCTTCCCTTTATTATCAACTACCAACTGTAATTTTTCTCTTCTTCCTACTATAAATCTTTTAATTAATTCATGGTACATTGTTTGCTCAGTAATAGCTAAACCATCATTTGGAACTCCAGAAAATTGATTGATTATAGTTGGGGAGAAGGGTATTTCCTTACCGTTTACGGTTGAGTAGCTTTCCTCCATATTCCTTACGAATTCCTCTATCATGGGGATGTTGAATTCTTCATATGCCAGGAGAAAATCCAACCACCTGGATTTGTCAAAAAATTCCACTGAATTCGCATCTGCCAAGAGTTCAACTGAATTGGTAGGCTCATGTCTGAGTCTGGGTCCCATTTTAGGTTCGAGGAAGCAGGAATTAAGCAACACAGACTGGTAATGCAAGAGTTGCTAGGAATAACACAAGAGAAGTATGGTGCATGATAGAGAGCAACCCAATTGAGAGCACAAATGTCGAACAACCTTGTTATGCAGGTGATATGACCGAATGTGGAAAATTCAAGCCAAAATCCCAAGGTGATGGGATAAGTACTTTGACGTGTGTGAAACATTATGGCATTTAATGGGTGGCGGATTTGGAGTGAATTTTGGGATGTGTGATATGATTTGGGAAAATGTGGTTAATTAATATACATGATGGAAAAATTTAACTTTAAATTTAAAACCTTACAATGATAAGGGTCATTAATTGTGCATACCTTGATATTAAAGCTTGTCAATCTCCACCGTTATTTTAAATTTTAAGTGTGACACCTCTCCGCCACCTTTCATGACGTCATGCTCCATGCATAAGTGGTACTACCTTTTTATTTCTTTTGATCAATTCGGAGAGAGAAGATCACCATTGCTGGTTTTCAATCTTCTCTATTTTTACGAAACATGGGGCACCATCTCTAGTTTTCACCCAATGCTCTGGAGGAAGATGATTTCCATTTCTGGTTTTCAATCATCCCCTCTTTATTTCTAGAAGATGATAGTTCAGGTCTACATCATGATAGGCAAAGAAACCTTGCCTACACAATGAAGATTTGAATCTTCTTGTATTGCTCTTTGAAACTCTTGTCGAGATGTTGGTTTATGGTACAACCTCAGTCTATGACCATTAACTAACATGAATTTCCTTTCACCATCAATTGGAATCAACTAGATGGTCCCATTATCATATACTTCTACAATTTGGTAAGGACCCATCCACCTCATCTGTAGCTTCCCTTTGAAATATTTATATTTTGAATCAAAAAGTAAGGCCCAGTATCCTTTTTGAAACTTCTTTGGCTTGATCTGTTTGTCATGCAGAGTTTCCTTTGTTGTTGGATGATCTTATTTTGTTGCAATTCCTTAAGCTTGATCTCATCTAATTCATTCAATTGAATAATTCTTGTTTGTTGTACCTCAGTCAATTCAATCCCCACCTCAGAGGCCATCCTCAATGTCTGGATTTCAAATTCTATGGGCATGATTGGTTTCTTACCATAGACCAATTCATATGGTGTAAACCATATTGTTGTTTTCCATGTAGTATTATAGGCCCATACTGCTTCTGGTAACTTTTGAGCCCAATTCTTTCTTGAGATGTCCACAATCTTTGTAAGTATATTTTCCAATTCTCTATTGGTCACCTCTACTTTCCCATTTGATTGTGGATGGTAGGGAGATGACTTCTTATGTTTCAATTGATATGTCTCCATAAAAGAGATGATTAACCACGATATGTGTAGACACCTATAATTACGCCCAAGCAATTTAAATACTTAAATTATACTAATTATCCCCTTCCTCGCAAATCAACGACATATCATCAAAAGCACTCATATTCCTTCTTATTGTTGTTAATTAATTATAATACACTAATTGATTAAGTCACCTATCTAGCTAACAACCTAATTAATGACCTTCCATTAATTATTTACCCCTTCTCTCTAGACTAATTAATTAGCCTTCCCTTCATTCAATTAATAAATCAATATTTAATTGATTTAATCCCCTCATAATAGCCTAAATCTTATTAATATTCATCTAATTGGCTTCTATAAGCTTACATCTACCTATTAGTTAATCACCCTTGATTAATTAAGACACCCCCAACTCCCATGACTTGCTAAGCATAAATTAAACCCTTCTAAAGTAAGGTGACCTTTAATAAAGGAACCTTATCCATTCCTAATCATGTTTTACCTTTATCCCACATGCAAAGGGATGAAGTGCTTCCTTTATCCATTGGGCTATATAAGGAGCCCTCCTTCAACCTTTATACCTACACCTAAACTTATTAAGAGAGCAAATGCAAAGCATATAGCAAAGAGACTAAGAGCTTGCATTTTGTCTTCTTGAGAGGTCACCATTGTTAAGAGCTAAACTTCCTATTCTTGCATTCCTTAAAGATCAAACATAGCAATTTTTGATTGCCATTAGAGATAAATAGGTCCATGCATTTTGTTGGTAATCTAGGAGAGTAGAGATTTTAACATAGCATGCATAGTTTTGATCTCATATTTTCAAAGTTATAATGTTAGTTTAGATCTTGCTTAGTTCTCTATCTTGATGGTGCTTATGCTTTGTTTTAGCTAAATTGTAGAACTATTTTAGGTGGTAGTTCTTGCTCCATTTGATTTAGCATTAAGCAAAGTACACATGCACACATTTGGCATGCCCAGTGGGACACTTAGTCCCATGGAATTTTAGTTTAAGTTTCATTGTTTTGGCTAATTTTTTATATGCACATGTAGTAATTAATGTCCATTTTCTTGGAATTTTTGCTAATTTGATATGTGTAACTTCATGTTCATAGCCATCATTTTAATGGGTTATTGCCATTCTTAAGCTAACTTGTCAAAATTTGAGATATTGTGAGTTTTCTTGTGTTTTTACCGTATTTTTTTGTTACAGTGCAGTGCAGGTACATTTTAGGGGCGCAGGACACGGTTTTTGTGGTGCATCCATTATTTTTGTGGTGCACGCGTCTCTCTAGTGGCACAGCGCACTAGTTAAACTTGTTACTCTATTTACTGACCTCGGTGCATGTGTGCTAACCCCGACACACACACCTAACCAACGCAAGGCAGTGCACTAACCTAGGTGCAAAAGTCATTTCGCACTTTGTACCTTCACTACATTTTGAAAACATCGTCGATCAGCACACACGTCCTAACCAGAGCACACATGTTGTTTTCGTGGTGCAAACACATTTTTCTAGTGACATAGTTGTTCCGTCATTTTCTGTCTATTTTTATCACAAGTAGTGCATACATACATTGTTTTTGTGGCACACACGCCTCTCTGGTGGCGCAGGCACATGGTAAGTCAAAAAAACCACAGATCGATGCATGCACTATTTTCATGGTGCATATACTATTTTCGTGGCGCACACACCTCTCGGGTGGCCTAGTGTGCTTGTGATCTGAAACAACGTAGAGTGATGCATACGCCCTAACCCATGCGTAGGTGTTAAAAGAGGGACGCATGTGTCCTTTTGTATTTTTGAAATTAAGGTGTTGATGTGCTAACATTCTTGCAGTGCTTTTACATGTTTGTATCGATTAGGTAATATTTTTTGTTGTTTACTTATAGGAATAAGATCATGTATGCTCTTCCCTCATGTCCCTTGGGGTGATCTTGGGAATCAGAAATGATTCTTAAGTCCTTTTGATGCTTTGAGGTTGTTAGGAATATTTGAGTGGAAATTGGCTAACTTGGCATAGTTGAATTAAAAGTGTTTTTCCATTTTGATATATTTTTGGATTTTTGAAGATAATCACATATGCTCTTCTCTTGCGTCCTTGGATGAGCTGGAGAATCAGAAATGATGCCTTCTCTTTTGATGGAAAAATACTAAAAATCGTCATACAGGACCAAAATGCCATCGCTTGCCAAAGAATAGAGGAATCAAAACAAAATTCAGAAAACTACTAATATAGTTGTTATATAGGTTACCAAATGGTGTTTGAGCAAACCACATCTAATTAAAAAGATAAAACAAACAACATATTCAAAACACTGTATTGTAGGTTTCAAAAAGGGTACGTCCCTCTCTACTCAATGAAACATAACCCCTTAGGCATAATGCCTTAAGCTATAACAATGGGGGTGGTTCTAGGAACCCCAAAGTAGTCCACGCAAGAGGGAACCTTGTGGACAAAATGGGAAGTGCTCCGCACTACCTATCTAACTAGTAATTCCTTTGTGAGATAGAGTTACAAGTTGTCCCTACGTGACCCTTTTAAGTACACAATTGGATGCATCTGATGCCCACTATGCTTGAAGGGGGAAAAGTCGAGATACTCCCAAACTAGTCAGTGTGACTTTTTGGGTAAATTGTCTCGCTCATGGATAATATTTGTAGCACCTAGGACGAGAGAACCACCTAGGAAAATATACTTTGGCTAGGAGCCCACTTTGACCATTCTAAAATAGTGTTGAGTTGTGAACCGTATTTTCATTGTGAAATGTGTGACGCGTTACTTTCGCCTAGTTTTTACTTACCTTAGGTGAGGCAAAACTTTTCCGAAGTGAAGCTAGCATTTTCCATCTTTTTAATTTGCTTCCTTCACATTCTTTTGACACTTTGTTGATCAGAAGAAGGGTGACTACCTTTGTGTTACCAATCGACTGTTTTTGTCACTTTTATGTCCGTTTACGCCCATCCATGTTTGCGGCTAGGTAAGTTAAACATCTAAAGTGTGCGGAGGCGTATTCACATCATTGGTAGCCATTGTGATCTTGATACCCATGTCAAGATCGTCATTGTAGTTAGGTGTGGTTCATCACCGCGGACTTCCTTAGAAGAGTTAGCTTGTTTGTATCGTATCACTACAATTTCGATATTTACATCTTGTTTCTTGTAAACTCGACATAAATATCTATATTGTAAGGTTACACTGCACACATTTCTAACTATTCCTAGCTATACTTTGAGATTTTTAGTTTGGTTCTATTATTACCTCAATTTTGAAGAGTGCTAGGTGTTACCATTTGTGTGTGTTATATCAATAGCACCTTGATATCAATACCTTACTTTCTCGTAAAGTGGGTTAACATATCTTGGTGATATTGTTGTGTCATTCTGAATTGTAATTGGCACTTTTTGAGATATAGGTCTTAATTGAGTTTGAGCTCACTCGTAGTATATCTTGATTAGGAGGTTGTATTGACTTCTTGTATTTACTTATGTTTTGTTCATTCCCTTGAACTTGGTGTAAGTGAAAACATCTTGTTAATCAGCTTGCGATGTGAAACTACTTTGTTGAAACGTAGTCTACGAGGTACTTCATTTAAAACAGGTTTAGATACCAAACACTTGTGTCACTTTGGTGATTTATCACTTTATCACATTGGTATTCTCACATTGTTGACTTATTCATACTCTTAAAAATACATCTTGCATCTCACTTAGGGGTGGTCATTAAGCTTTGAAAACATTTATAACTTACCCTAGTGAAACTATCATGAAAACATGGCTCCTAAAACACGACTAGGATTAAAGAAACAGACATACAAGGAACAACAAGTGCAAGCTTGGGAAACCTCTAATAGAAAAGGGTCAAACCCCTTCATTGGATATGATCTAGAACCATTGTTTTCTACGGAAAAAGAAACAGAAGAGATGGTCAATCATAGCGGAAATGAATTAGAATCCCCACATGTAGAATTCAATTTTGACCCCACTTTACTAGATGAGTTTCTGATCATAAACAAAGATAGAGTGTTGGCATGAGTCATAGAATTAGGGGCTAAATTTCCCACCGAAAATGAAACAATACCACCTGGAAATAATGGTCCGAGGAAGAACGTCCCCTTATCAATATGGAAGATATTTTAACAAATGGACATGCTTCTACCTCTTACGTAGGGAATGATAAAGTGGTGGGGAATAGAATACCCTTTATCAAAGTGCCACAAAGAAACAAGATAGAACATGAGACAGGTGAAGAACCTCCACAATACGAGGAGGAGGAACCTTTAGAAGAAGAAGCCACAATCTACAAAAAATTAGTAACCTAAGCTGATAACTAGCTTTGATTACCTCCCATGTATAGAAAGAAGAAAACAAGAACATTCAAAAGTCGAGGCCTAAGGTTAAGGTCAATGAACTCCATGAAGAAAACCAAGGAGAAGAAGACACAAGGTATCATCGTGTATACATCCCGCTTCTCCCACTAGAGAAAAATTGCTCACACAAGAGGTATAGTCTCGTGAAAGTGACGCTCCTAAGCCTACAAGAGAGCAATATAGGGAGCATTAGGAAATATCAATATGAATAATTATGCCCCTATCCTTTTGACAAGACAATGACCCTTCAACCCTTTCCAAAGAAATTTGATATGCCAAAGTTCAACAAATATAAAGGAAAGGAGATCCATGGGATCATAATAAATATTTCTACATGGCATGTCAAGAGGTGTCTTATAGTGATAATTATCTCATCAGACTTTTCCCCAAGAGTCTCGGAGGTCAAGCCTTGGAGTGGTTTACGTGCTTACCACGAGGATAAATTTTCACCTAGCCAGAATTGGTAGAAAGGTTTGTACGTCACTTCTCGTATAACATAGAGAGTGATGTCACCATGGTAGACTTATGTGGTGCTAAGCAACGCCCTAATGAGACTTTTGCCAGCTTCCTCCAATGGTAAAGAGGGATAGCTAGTCACTTCCTTGTGATTTCCTAAAAATAGCTGGTTAGTATTTTCATTCCCAACCTTAACCCGAGATATAGCTTTCCACCTCCAAATGCATTGTGTTTGCACTTTTGAGGAGGTTATCGAGAAAGGGGTTCGAGATAGAAAAATATCTCATTGCCAAAGGCATCCTCAAAACTAAATCTAGAGATAAAAAAATGTCAAAACCATGGAAAAGCTAAAGATCTTTAACAAAAATAAGAATGTGGTGGGAGACGGAATCACTAATTCCAAACGTGTTGAAACGGTCCAAACTAGTCAACCTTTTAAACTAACCAAGGGCCCAATTCAACCACCACCAAAGAGAAGAATGTTCACCTCTCTTAATGAACCTTTTTCAATTATACTAAAACAATTGGATGTATCCCATATGATGACCTATCCTACAACGCAACCATTTGACGACAACGCTCCAAAACCTTCATGGTACAAGGAGCATGAATATTACGAAATGCATCATTTCAAAGGACATAAGACAGACAAATGTTTGTGGCTTTGTCATTATATTCAGGACCTCATTGACAATGGGGAGATAGAGGTGGATAACCCAGGAAAAATGCAAACACCTAACGAGAAAATGGGGATATATAAAGAACCATTCCCCAATCATGATAAGTTAGAAAAGTCAAATATAGATCGGGAGAGTCATCCCAAACTTATATAGCTATGAATTACTTATACACCAAAAGAGACAAAAATCATTATGATTCACTTATTGGATGTATTCGCTCTCCTGCTGACCATGTCAATACCATCCAGATCAAGGGAAAGGACTGCGTTGGGGTAGCAAGGCATTCTGCCTCGTGATTCTGGAACCTTCTCTATTGACCCCAAAAACCGCTAAATATAACCTTTTAGAACAAATTGAAAATATGTCTGCTAAGATTTTGATCTTAGATCTTCTCAAGATATCCAATGTGCATAAAGGCATTCTATACCAAACTCTTTAGGGGTCGGGAGTGCCTTTATAGGTCGATCCTACACACCTTCAAACCGCGGTGACAAACATCATACCAAATGAACATATTACTTTCAACCATAGGGAGATACCTACTGAGAATCCAACACATATTCTTCCCTTATACATCGAGGTAGTTGTCACCCACAAGAAGATCAAACAAGTGCTTGTGGATAATAGATCTAGGTTGAACATTTGCACACTCAAGTTGGTTAAACAACTAGGACATACGGAGGAATATCTTGAGTCCCATATTATCACTATCACCGCATACGACAATGTGGAAAGGGAGTCAGTAGGTACCATCACGCTGCCCATGGAGGTGGGTCCCACTTGCCATCAAACAAAGTTTCATGTCCTAGACTTGGAACTTCTATATAACATGCTTCTAGGCCAACCATGGATTCATGCCATGTAGGTCGTGCCATCAACATTTCATCAATGCATTAAGTTGAATCATGAGGGACATACCATTACAATACAAGGAGATTTAGAGCCCTTTTCTCATTATAGATATCTCAATAGCTTTGTGTGAAAGGGTACATATGCATGTCCCTCCGCAAATATACTTTTCCCTCGAGCCTCGAGGCCATGGAATCTCAGGTGGATTCAAATTCTCTTAGTTCTTGCACTCATGGTGCGTCTACTTCAACATCTCCATTTGATTCATGGGAGATAAAAATACTTGAATATGGATGTGGGGAGTATAATGTACAACAAGCACTCTTGGTTTCAGACCTCTTATTGTCTCCCAAGACTAGAGGTCAACCCAACTACCACTTTGGAAGACCTAGAAAGGAACACACCATTGGTTCAATCTTACCTAGAGGCTTGTTAGATGAGGAAAAATTTCTTGATCCACCTACAACTTGGGTCCCTGAGGATACTCAGCCATCCTATTATCGAAGCCTAGAATATGAAAAATCTAGTAAAATGATGTACTCCATGGGCTACAATGGCCTAGGATGTGGGAGAAATGAACAAGGACAAAGAGAACCAGTCCCTCTTCCACATTTTAAAATAGAAAGATACAACATTGGGATTTTCCCTTATGGAGCACACCCCAATGATCAAGATGTTACTTGTTCTGAATGTGAGGATAGCTCTAACTATCTAGACATTGATATAGATTCCCATTATAGCCAATATGAGGATCTGGCCTCCACAAATGTTTTCATGAACAATGTTGTCCTAACCATAACCCCCATGGAACCAACCCTTGACCTTGTATACCCTTCCCTTGTTGAATGGGACCAACAATGTCACATGTCGCTAGATTTATTCGAGAATGACAAAGCTATCGCAGAGTTCATGGGCATAAGGGATACAATTCCCATTGGAGATCACAAGAAAGGTTTCTTTATCGACTTAGATACATGTGCCTACTTCGGTGAGGAGGCTGAACTTCATGGTCAGAAAAACTTAAAGAAAAGCGAGGGCAAAAGTTCCAAAGTAAAGCCTCGGAAAAAATCAAAGTCCAAGTCGCACAGTGAAAACCTCTTTGAGGCACTAGCTGACAAACAAATAAAAAATCAAAGGACAAACAAAGTGACCACGCCAAGGATGAAAATATCGTGGAGACATCCTTGGATGAAGATCTCAACCTACCTCATGATCCTATGCATATGGTGGACTTATCAAAATTACTAGTTGAAGAAACCATTGATGTCAATATTGGTATAGAAAAGGATCCCAAGATAGTAAAATTAGGAGCATCACTCTTGGCTAGAGAACAAAAGACATTCACTATGCTGCTACGAGAGTTTATGGATGTGTTTGCATGGTCTTACTGAGAGACATGCCCAACTTAGATCCGAATTTGGTCGTGTAAAACCTAGTCATGCACGTAGATGCTAAGCCTATTAAATGAAGCTCCAAAAGATGCACCCAAGAGTGGCCCTATTGGTTAAAGAAGAGTTGGAAAGATTGCTTGCAGTAGGATTCATCAGGCCAATTGATTATTCTGAATGGATATCAAACATTTTTCCTGTCCAGAAAAAACCTATCGCTATCTGAATTTACATGGATTTTAGGGACATCAATAAATTTGACACTAAGGATTATTTTCTGCTACCAAATATTGATATGATTATTGACTCAAAAATAGGGTATGAGATGCTATCACTCATGGATGGATTTTCAGGATATAATCAAATCAAGATAGTTGTAGAGGACCAGCACAAAACAACTTTTACAACTCCTTGGGGCACCTTACATTTATCGTGTAATGTCATTTGGCCTCAAAAATTTAGGAGCTACTTATCTATGGGAAATGACAGTAATTTTTCATGATATGATTCATGATATCATGGAGAATTATGTGGATGACATCTGGGAAAGTCTAAAACAAGAGAGGATCACCGTGTCATTTTGTGGCGTATCTTTGAGCGCTGCATGAGTACAAAGTCAGGCTGAATCCAAAGAAGTGTGTCTTTGGTGTGCTATCGGGAAACTATTGGGCTTCATTATATCAAGATGAGGTATTGAGGTAGACCATGTTAAAGTGTTTGTTATCACTGAAATTCCTCCATATAAGAATATCAAGCAATCTGCGTAGCTTACGGGGAAAATTCAAGCCATTCACCGCTTCATCTCCCAGTTGCGGATAAATGTCACTCATTCACCCACTTGCTTAAAAAGATGTCGCTTTCATCTGGGGACTTGAGAAATAACAAGCCTTTGCTTTGCTTAAACATTACTTGGCTAATCCACTGTCCTCATGCCTCCCACCTAGAGAGCCACTCTTTCTCTATATTTCAGCTACGTAATTTGCTATTGGTGCACTACTCACCCAATACAACCTTGGTCATAAGGAGAAAGTGGTGTATTATCTGAGTCACACCCTCATCGCCTATGAGCTCAATTATCCTCAAATTGAAAAGGCTTGCTTGGCTATTGTTTTTACTTTTCAAAAACTTCACCATTACCTATTGAATACTAAAACCAAGCTAATATCCAAGGTTGACCCACTCAAGTATTTATTGTCTAAACCCACCCTCACAGGTAGAATGGCTAATTGGATCATTCTACTTAGTGAGTTTGACATAGAATTTTTACATCAAAAATCGGTTAAAGGACAAGTACTTGCGGACCAGCTAGCGGAAGCACCTTTGCAAGGCATGAAACCTTTGAATCTGGATCTTCCAGATGCCTCCTTGCTCTACATTGAAGAATCTATCATGTGGTAGATACATTTTGATGGATCCTTTACGTTTCATGGTTCAGGTGTAGGAGTGGTCCTTATTACTCCTTCTGGCGATCCTATACTGTAGGATTTTCACCTGGGCTTCCCTTGCACAAACAACATTGCAAAATATGAGGCACTTATTGCAGGAATGAAGCTAGCCATCAAGTGGAATGTTCATCATGTCAAGGTTGTGGGTGATTCATAGTTAATTATCAAACAAGTTAATGATGAATACAAGGTTAAGGATGACAAGCTCATACCTTACAAAAGGTTAGTAGAAACTCTAAAGGAGTACTTTGTGTGCATTACCTTTGAAAAAATCCTAAGAGCATAGAATAGATTGGCACACGCCATGGCAATAATGGGTTTTATGCTTTGTATTCCACCAGGGAATAATGACATGCCGTTCTTTGTAGAAAATCTACGCCAGCCCACGTATGACATGCTAGAATCTTTCTGGCTTGTGATGTTGTTGGTCTCAATTCCTCGTGGTACAAACTCATCTTTACCTATCTTAAGGACAACATGTTCCCTCTCGATATCTCCCATTTTGAAAAGCAAATCTTGATTCGCCAAATAGCCTATTACACCCTTTTGGGAGGTATACTTTATCATCGTGGCTACGATGGGAATATGTTACGTTGTCTAGATGTGATGGAGTCAATCCAAGAAATAAAAGAAGTGCACAAAGGGGTGTGTGGAGCACATACAAATAGAATGGTCTTGGCTAAGAAATCGTTAAGAGTAGGTTACTACTGGCCTACCATGGAAACTAATTGTTGCAATTATGTCAAAAAATGTGTACTTTGCCAAAAGTATGGAAATTTCATTCATGCTCTGTCGTAACCATTGCAACCTTTCACTACCCCATGGCCATTCTCTAAGTGGGGACTTGACTTAATAAGAAAACTTACTCCTACCTCATCGATGGTCATACACATATCATCACACTACATAATACTTTACAAAATGGGTGGAGGTGTCCCCTTAACCTATGTCATAGGAGCTGATTTCTAAATTTATCATGAATCGCATCATTTATCGATATGGTATTCCCGTAACCATCATTACGAGATAATAGGAAGTCATTTTAGAACAAAGCTGTGAAAGGTATTTGTCAACAATTCCAAATCAAGTTAAAATGGTCCATGCCATATTACCCTTAGGGTAATGGACAAGTGAGGCCACAAAAATAATTTGGTAAGGATAATGGAGAAGATGGTTACCAAAACAGGTCATAATTGGCACCTACAAATCCATCCAACCGTTTGGGATTTTGTACATCCATTCGCACCCCTATGGGTGCAACACCATATTCCTTGGTGTTTGGGAAAGAATTTATCATCCCTTTAGAGATCGAACTTCCGTCCACGAGAATTTCTCGGGACTATCGGATAAGGATGAGGATTATCGAGTGGCACAAATGGCTGAATTAGATCTCCTAGATGAGGGGCGCATTCTTTCTCTTAACCACCTAAAAGTGTATCAACATAGATTCTCTAGAAGCTATAACAAGAGAATCATCCCTCGTCAGTTTGAGGTTGGTGATTTAGTCATGAAGGAGAACCAGTTCAACACCAAAGCAGAACAAGAAAAGAAAGGGAAGTTTGAACCACATTGGTTGGGACCATATTTTATAGTCACCAAGTATGGCACAAGGGCATACAAACTGGCTCACCCGAATGGTAATGAGCTCCGGGATCCCATGAATGCCATGCATATTAAGTGGTTCTATGCTTAAACATGGTGCAAGGAGGTTAAAAATGATCAAAAATATAAAAAAATCAAAAATCAAAAAAAGAAAAAGAAAAAACAGGTCATCCACTAGTGAAAACCACACAATTGTGGCACTTTGGACAAGTCCTTGGGTGAAAACTGGTTTTCAAAGGCACCTCGGGAGGATTCATTTTTCACAAGCATCTTGCATCTAGAGGGTTCTTTTCCTTAGTCTAGCCCTAATTCTACCTTCAATATTCCTTGTGAACCCCATCCTGTCAAGCCTTGATCGACTTTGCCTTCTTTTATTCATCTATGAGGGGTATGGTCTTTCGCTATTTCCCATCTTACGCTGGGGGCAATTCAACGACTTCACCTTCTTGTTCATAAGTGCGTGGCTTCTACCCTTGTATATTCCCCATCTAAGATTGGGGCATCCACGCTTTCTTGGTTACCTGCACATAGCTCTGGAAAACTGTTAGAAAACACCAAAAACAATAGAAAATTGTTTCGCAAAAACACCAAAAACAATAGAAAATTGTTTCGCAAAAACACCAAAACAATAGAAAATTGTTTCACAAAAACCAAAACAAAAGAAAAATTGTTTCACAAAAACCAAAACAATAGAAAATTGTTTCACAAAAACCTACACAAATAGAAAATTGGCGCATGAAAACAAATCTTACAAAAACATTTACTTGCATTGTCTTGTTTATTTGTTTGCTTATTGTTGCTTATATAGTTGTTTTGTGTTTCTACTTTTTGGGTTGTTTGTTACTTGGGTGTACTTTGTTAGGATTCATATTTTCTTACTTAAATTAGATTTATTCTTGCATGTGCGTATTGTGGTATGTTTTTACATGCTAGTGAATCTTAGGAAATCATGATGTAATGTGTTGATTCATTAAGTTTTTCTTAGCATTTGATTGTGTTTATTCAATGTTAATAAAGCATGGTGAATCATAGTGTATTGTATTATTTCTTGGTGTTATTTGTTAGCATTTGGTTGTGTTTATTACATGTGCATTATTTTGTTATCATTAACATCACATTACCATCATTATCATCACATCTAACATCATCTATACATCATATATAAACAAAATGCTAAGTTTTACATCATGCATGTAGGCTAAGCTAATCATCACATATCGTATCCTCAATGGGGGTAAGAGGGGTTGCGCATGATAAAAAATCTATCCCCCTGCACCAATATCATCATATCATCACGTCCATATACATCTACAATAACACATGAGAAATGCATTTGATATCATATAAGTATCTATCATCTAACATCCACAACACATGTATACATCAAACATCGAAATCAGATACATACAAAGTACAAAATCAAATAACATCATAACGCATCCATAAGTGCTGAATCAAAACATGCAACATTTAATGAGATTCGACATAGAGTAATTTCGTAAAAGGGTATTTTACATCATAAAATTATGCCATTCATGTCACATGCATCACGACACAAAAACAAGAAAGTACATCATCTCATAAACATGTGTATCGAGCCCAAAAAAAAGTAATCCTCATATATATACATGTGTGTCATATACATTTATATTAGCAAAAATGGATACACAGTTGCTCTATATCAAAAATGCCTTCAAATTTGAGGCGTACAAAGATATTACATCAAAATATGTCCACATATCTATAAAAGTATATCTTTGTCTAGATCGGTACTCAACATAATACATCATCGATACACAATGCCAAAAAAGGGGCATATATTAGAAAGAATCAAGCCTTCATCATGAGGCATCATCAAAATACAAATATACAAGATGTACATAAAAATTAACCTTTATAAGAGGCATACATACAAATAATCTATACAACAAAAATGTAGATCTCGGCCGCAGCTCTCACCCTCGTCGGGGCTCCCGGATCGTCATCTAGTCGACAAAATCTTGGAGGCCTGCAATGGTGCTTTGGTCCAACCATTTGCTCTGGTATGGGATGTCTCATTGATCTAGTGGTGGCTCGATCTCGTGATCGAGAACCTAATGTGCTCGACCACATTTGTTGTGGAAGTGCTACTTTTTGCTCTAGAGGAACTACCCTATAGTAGGCAGTCCTGTAAAATAAGGCCTCACCACCAAGCTTGGTGGTGTCACGTATCAGTCGGCATCTCTAGAGGTGAGCTCTACGAAGGGTAGCATCTTGCTCATTTATCACTCGACCCAAGTATGCCTTGGCTTGTTTAGAGGAAGCAGCCTCCCAGTCTTTCTCTCTAGTAGTAGTTTGCAGCTCGACACGAGCCTGGTCCCTCTGTGCAAGGAGTTCCTGTGATCATGCATATACATGATCTCTACACAACAACCATCTGCACCTACGACTAGAACTGATGAAGAAGACTCAATATTTGAGCCCCCTATGCCGTTGTCTCTTGAATTTGGCTCCGCCATGCCACTCTATCATCTCCTGGGCCAGCTTGGGCCCGAGCCTGATCTGCTCTGAAAGTAAAGTAATAATGTGAGCTCGAGCCTCATCACGCTCTGCTATGGTAGTCACACACCAGCCTCGAGCCTCATCTCTCTCTGCTCTAGCCACATCTCTCTCGGCTATGACCTCTGTGAATCTGTAGCTATACTATGGCTATCGTGTGCCCTTTGTTTGGGAGGTTGTTTGTGCCTTGGGGTTGCTCACGAGGTTCTCACGGATGACTGTCCCTACTCTAGGACCATGCCTCTGAGTGGCTGCACTACCGCTTATATCTTGGGCCCTATAGCCTCGGTCCCTTTGCTTGTGAGGCACCTGTCTATCATGTGAAGTGCCTTTGAAAGGATCCTTTGGAGTCTGGTCCTGTGCCATTGCCCTCACCCTGCACTCTAAACCATGCCATATCTCTACAGGTGGGTGAGTGATTTCGCCTAGGCCTCCTCTGGAATAGTGAGACACCAGGGTAACACAGTAGCATACCAAGCTACATAGTCGGTTGTGGTCCCTGCATCTTGCACCTATCGTACTGGGTCCCATACCTGTGGGACCACCTGTGTGAAACTCGTCCTAGCTTGGGCCACTAGTATACGAGGCCCCATGGTCTACCTCTCGAGTCCCTATTGCATACCAAATATCGGTTGGGGACCCCCTATACCCTACCAAGCTACCGCTAGCACCTATCTACCCAATACAACTCCATAATATAAGCGTGTCGCTTAATGATAAAATGCTCCATTCAAAGCACACACCGAGCTCTATGGCATCCTCTAGCCACTGGAAATGCCTATATGGCCACCAAATGACGTCTATCTCTACTAGCTCGTCAAAATCTCACCTATATCTGAATAGGCTACCAAGATGGCCATGTACCACTTACTACTACCCATGCCATGTATGATGGCTCCTCAGGATCTCAGACACGCAAAGTGCCCACGGGGTGTCTGATCGCAATATGATCCCATGACCATATTTGTAATAAAGAGGCTAGACCCACGGTCTTCTGACCATGGTATGTGATCAAGTGTAAGTCCCAGTATAGGTGGGCTAATATGCACTGCCCCCAACAATATCTCTCACCGCTATAGATGCCATGAACCAAGGGCAGTAGTCCTCTTGGGAATGAGGTTCTTGTCTTATTAGTGAGTAAGAACCCTCGATGTAATGTGGGGTCGAGAGAGATACACTCGGGAAAAGCTATGGTCATCCCTGTCATGTGGAATATCATCAATGCCAAAAATGGCACCGCAAGCTACTCTAATCAAACCCTGCATCGGAGTTGTACTCGATCAAGGTGCCCATCATCGACACATGTGTGCATGTATACTTTGCTTAATGCTAAATCAAATGAAGCAAGAAATACCACCTAAAATAGTTCTAAAATTTAGCTAAAACAAAGCATAAACACCATCATGATAAGAATTAAACAAGGGTTAGATTTAGCATTCATCAATACAAACTTTGAAACTAACAATGCTAAATATCTAAACTCCTCTATTCTCTAACAACAAATAAATGAATGGACCTAAGTAAGCTCCATGGCTATCAAAATAGTTGTCCTTAATGTTCCAAGAACCTAGGAATGGGGCTAATCAAAGTTAGGCTACAAGACCTTTTTGACACCTCCCATATGACCCAAGAACTTTAAGAAAGAGGCTTAACTATTTGAGATGATGAACTCTCAAAAGGGCAAGGTGCAAGCTCTTAGTCTCTTTGCTATATGCTTTGCATTTGCTCTCTTAGAAAGTTTAGGTGTAAGTAAAAGGTAAATGGAGGGATCTTTATATAGCCCAAAGGATAAAGGATTCAACACATTCTCATGAATATGGGATAAAGGTAAAACATGATTAGAAATGGATAAGGTTGCTTTATTAAAGGTAACCTTACTTTAGAAGGGTTTAATACATGTTTATCAAGTCATGGGAGTTGGGGTATTTTAATTAATCAAAGGTGATTAATTAATAGGTAGGTGTAAGCTTATAGAAGCCAATTAGAGGAATATTAGTGCAATTTAGGGTATTATAAGGGGATTAAATCAATTAAATATTGATTTATTGGTTAAATGGAAGGGAAAGCTAATTAATTAATAATAATTAATTAGTCTAGGTAGAAGGGGTGATTTATTAACGGAAGGTCATTAATTAGGGTATTTGTTGGATAGGAAACTTAATTAATTAGCTTAGTGTAATTAATTAATGATGATATGAGGGAAAATGAGTGCTTTTGACGATATGTCGTTGATTTGTGAGAAAGGGGATAATTAGCACAATTTAAGTATTTAAATTGCTTGGGTGTAATTATAGGTGTCTACATTTGCCCCTCTTTGGGGTGGCGTAAGTGATGCCACTTCAAAGATAGTAGATAGAAGAGATTTTGAAGGGATAGAAGAAAAATTAGTAGGAGGGAGAGATGCCCCCTCGAGTGTCGATGGGGTGATGAAGGAAGCCGATTGATGATCGAAAAATATGAGAAGTAGGCAGAAGAATGGGGATGAGGCAAGATGCCCCGAGGAGAGGGAGAATTAGGGGTGAAAGGAAGTCGTGTAGAAGAAATATGGATGAGGGGAGAGAAGAGCTTAACCTCTAGCCGCTTATTTGTTTGGAACAAATTTGATGTCATCATATTGCCATAGGAACTACATCATCGGTCCTTATGAAAAATATAAGCATACGACAAAGGTAGAATGACATGAAAATCCATACTATGAACAATTGTCCATTGCTGAAAGTACCAACTCCATGCAACATACAATAATGCAATGCAATACGAGAAGGAAACAAGCTCATATAATAGGGAAAACAAGTATGAACGCACATATCTAACCCAACAACGGTCAAGACAGTTGTACAAATGTTTTGTTATCAGTGTTAAAGAGATCCACAAGTTCGTGATTGACGACAAGGGTTAAAAATGATGCCCCAAGCAAGGATACATGCAAGGGGAAATGAAAATGGACACGGGGTCCATGAAAAGCATTTGTGCGCAGCGAAACAGCACCAGGCAACCAAAAGTGCCCCAGAGTATAGACGAAGCAAGCAACTAGATTTTGTGAATGGTTGTGAATCTAGTGATCCGCGAGTCGTATTAATTAGGGAAGATGTGAGACAAACCAATAGGATATGGAGAAAATACCATGCGCAAGACACAAGTTTCAGCCGTAAGAAGCAAGTTACCATTTTGTAGGGTGTTTTACTTTTTAGGAATTTTTGAAAAAATTTTGCCTTGTTTTTAGATTTGTTTAATATATATATATATATATATATTATTTTTGTGGTTTTCTTGAAACAATTTTCTATTGTTTTTGTGTTCTCGAAACAATTTTCTATTGTTTTTGTGTTTTGTGAAACAATTTTCTATTGTTTTTGTGTTTTCTCAAAACAATGTTCTATTGTTTTTGTGTTTTCTCGAAATAATTTTCTATTGTTTTTGTGTTTTGTCAAAACAATGTTTCTATTGTTTTTGTGTTTTCTCGAAACAATTTTCTATTATTTTTGTGTTTTGTGAAACAATTTTCTATTGTTTTTGTGTTTTCTCAAAACAATGTTTCTATTGTTTTTGTGTTTTCTCGAAACAATTTTTTATTGTTTTTATGTTTTGTGAAACAATTTTCTATTGTTTTTGTGTTTTCTCAAAACAATGTTTCTATTGTTTTTGTGTTTTCTCAAAACAATGTTTCTATTGTTTTTGTGTTTTTTTGATTTTCCATAGCTATATGCAGGTAACCAAGAAAGCATGGATGCCCCTAGTGTTAGGTGGGGAATATACAAGGGCAGAAGCCACGCGCTTATGAACAAGAAGGTGAAGTCGTTGAGTTGCCCCAGCGTAAGATGGGAAATAACGAAAGACCACGTCCCTTACAGATGAATAGAAGAAGGCAAAGCCGGATCAAGGCTGGACTAGATGGTGTGCACAAGGAAACTCGAAGGTAGAACTAGGTCCAGGACAAAGACAACTACCCTTCTAATACAGAATGCTTGTGAACAACGAATCCTCTCGAGGCGCCGGAAACCGGTTTTCACCCAAGGACTTGTCTAAAGTGCCACAATTGCATGGTTTTCACTAGTGGACGACCTGTTTTCTCTTTTTCTTTTTCTGATTTGTTTTTTTTTTATGTTTTTAGATTTTTTTGTGATTTTTATGACTTTCTTGTGCCATGTTTAGGCATAAAACATCTTAAGATGCATGGAATTCATGGGCTCCCGGAGCTCATCACCATTGGGGTGAGCCAACTTGTATGCCCCTATGCCATACTTGGCAACCATGACATAGGGTCCTAACCAAAGTGTGGTTCAAACTTCCCTTTCTTTTCTCACTGCTCTGCTCTGGTGTTGAACTAGTTCTCCTTCATAACTAAATCACCCACCTCAAACTTGGTGAGGGATGATTCTCTTGTTGTAGTTGCGGGAGATTCTATGTTGATATACCTTGGGTGATTAAGAGCGTGAATGTTCCTCTCATCCTGGAGCTCTAACTCAACCAATCTTGCCACTCGGTAATCTTCATCCTTATCCAAATAGTCCCGAAGAGAAATTCGCAGGGATGGGAGTTCAATCTCTAAAGGGATGATAGATTCTGTCCCGAACACTAGGGAATATGGCGTCGCACCCGTAGGAGTGCGAATTGATGTTTGGTAGGCCAGAGGGCTGGGTGGATTTGTAGGTGCTAGTTTCAACCAGTTTTGCTAACCATCTTCTCCATTATCCTTACCAAAGTCTTGTTTGTTGCCTCAGCTTGTCCATTACCCTGAGGGTAATATGGCGTGGACCATTTCAATCTGATTTGGAACCGTTGGCAAAGACCTTTCACAATTTTGTTCTTAAATGACTTCCCATTATCTGTGACAATGGCTGCAAGGATACCATATCGGAAAATAATGTGATTCATGATGAATTTAGAAATATGTGCTCCTATGACATAGGTTAAAGGGACAGCCTCCACCCATTTTGTAAAGTATTCTGTAGCTGTGATGATATGTGTATGACCATCAGATGAGGTAGGAGTAAGCTTCCTATTAGATCAAGTCCCCACTTGGAGAATGGCCACGAGGTAGTGATTGGTTGTAATGGTTGCGATGGAGCATGGATGAAATTTCCATAGTTTTGGCAAAGCACACATTTTCTAACATAATTACAACAATTATTTTCCATGGTGGGCCAATAGTAACCTACTCTTAATCAGTTTCTTAGCCAAGACCATTCCATTTGTATGTGCTCCGCATACTCCTTCATGTACTTCTTTAATTACCTGGATTGACTCGTCACATCCAGACAACATAACAGATTCCCATCGTAGCCACAATGATAAAGTGTACCTCCTAAAAGGGTGTAACAGGCTATCCGCGAATCAGGCTTTGCTTTTAGAACGGTAGATATTGGGAGGGAAAGTATTGTCCTTAAGATAGGTGAAAATGGGTTCATACCACGGGGAATAGGGACCAACAACCTCACAAGCTAGGAAAGATTCCGGTACGTCATATGCGGGCTGGTGTATATTTTCTATGAAAAATGGCATATCATTGTTCCTTGGCGAGAATACGAAGCATAGATTCCACCGTTTCCATAGCATCGCCAACTGCATTTCGCACTCTTGGGATCTGCTCAAAGGTAATGCGTACAAAATACTCCTTGAGTTTCCACCAACTTCTTGTAAGGTATGAGCTTGTCATGTTGAATATTCCACTTGATGGCTAGCTTCATCCCTGCATGATGAGTGCTTCATATTCCGCAATGTTGTTCATGCAAGGAAGGCCAGTGGAAAGCTTTGTGGTATAGGATCACTGAAGGAGTAATAAGGACCACTCCGCACTGAACCATGAAATGTAAAAGATCCATCAAAATGTATACGCCATACGAGAGATTCTTCAATGTAGAGCAAAGATGCATCGGAAGATCCAGACTCAAAGGTTACGTGCTTTGTAAAGGTGCTTCCGCTTTTTTGGTCAGCAAGTACTTGTCCTTTAATTGATTTTTGATGGACAAATTCTATATAAAACTCTTTGAGTAGAATGATCCAATTAGCCATTCTACCTGTAGGGTGGGTTTGGACAACAAATACTTGAGTGGGTCGACCTTGGATATGAGCTTGGTCTTAGTATTTAGCAGTAATGGCGAAGTTTCTAAAAGGTAAAAAAATGGCCAAGTAAGCCTTTTCAATCGAGGATAATTACGTTCATAGGCGATGAGGTGCAACTCGGATAGTACACCGCTTTCTCTTTATGGCTAAGGTCATATTGGGTGAGCAAAGTGCACAATAACGTATTGCATAGCGGAAATATAGAGCAAAAGTGGTTCTCCCGGAGTGGGAGGCATGAGGACAGTGGATTATCCAGCATCTTGTTTAAGCAAAGCGAAGGCTTGTTGTTGCTCAAGTCCCCAGGATGAAAGCGATGTCCTTCTTAAGAAAATGAGTGAATGAGTGACATTTATCTGCAATTTGGGAGATAAAGCGGACGAATGGCTTGAATTTTCCTCTTAAGCTATGCGATTGCTTGATATTATCAGTGGAGTCATTTGTGTGATGGCATACACTTTAGTAGGGTCTACCTCTTAATACCTCGTCTTGACACGATGAAGCCTAATAGTTTCCCCGGATAGCACACCGAAGACACACTTCTTTGGATTTGCTTTGAATTTGTATTCATGCGGGTGTTCAAAGATACGCATGCAAAATGATAGGATGATCCTCTCTTGTTTTGGACTTTCCCAAGTTGTCGTCTCGTAGTCTTCCATGATGTCATGAATCATATCATAAAATATTACTTTGTCATGGCCCACCGATAATTTGCTCCCACATTCTTAAGGCCAAATGGCATCACACGATAACAAAAGGTGCCCGAGGAGTTGTGAAAGCTGTTTTGTGTTGGTCTTCCTCAACGATCTTAATTTGATTATAACCGGAAAAGCCATCCATAAGTGATAGCATTTCGTACCCTGCGGTCAAGTCAACAATCATGTCAATGTTGGGCAACAGAAAGTCATCTTTAGGGAAAGCTTTATTGATGTCCCTAAAATCTGTGCAAATTCAAATACCAATAGGTTTCTTCTGGATAGGAACAATGTTCGATATCCATTCAGAATAATCAATTGGCCTGATGAATCCTACTGCAAGAAACCTTTCCAATTCTTCTTTAACTAACAAGGCCACTCTTGGGTGCATCTTTCGAAGCTTTTGTTTGATAGGCTTAGCATCTGTGTGCACAACCAGGTTATGCACGACCAAAGTTGGATCTAAGCCGGGCATGTCTTTGTAAGACCATGCGAACACATCAATAAACTCTCGTAGTAGCATAGTGAACGTATTTTGTTCTCTAGCTGAGAGTGATGCTCCCAATTTTACTATCTTGGGATTTTCTTCGGTACCAATATTGACATAAATGGTTTCTTCAACTAACAATTTTGATAAATCCTCCATACACGTAGGATCGGGAGGTAGGTTGAGATCTTCATCCAAGGATGTCTCTACGAGATTTTCATCCTTGGCGTGGTCACTTTGTTTGTCCTTTGATTTTCTTATTTGTTTGTCAGCCAATGCCTCAAAGAGGTTTTCACTGTGTGACTTGGACTTCGATTTTTGTTGAGGCTTTTCTTTAGAACTCTTGCCCTCACTTTTCTTTAAATTTTGCTGACCACGAAGTTCAGCCTCCCCGCTGAAGTAGGTGTAGGTGTCTAAGTCGATAAAGAAACCCTTCTTGTGATCTCCAATGGGAATTGTATCCCTTATGCCCATGAACTCTGCAATAGCCTCGTCATTCTCGAATAAATCTAGTGGCATGTGACGTTGTTGGTCCCATTCAACAAGGGAAGGGTACACAAGGTCAAGGGTCGGTTTGGTGGGGGTTATGGTCAGGACAGCATTGTTCATGAAAAGGTTCGTGGAGGCCAGATCCTCATATAGGCTACAATGGGAATCCGTATCGTTGTCTAGGTACTCGAAGCTATCCTCATGCTCAGAACAAGTCACATCTTGATCGTTGGGGTGTGCTCTGTAAGGGCGAATCCCAATGCCATATCTTTCTGTTTTGAAATGTGGAAGAGGGACTGGTTCTCTTTGTCTTTGTTCATTCCTTCCACATCCTAGGCCTTTGTAGCCCATGGAGTACATCATTCTGCTATATTTTTCATATTTTAGGGTTTGATAATAAGATGGCTGAGTGTCCTCGGGGACCCAGTAGTAGGTGGGTCAAGTAATTTTTCCTCGGCTAACAAGCCTCGGGTAGGAACGACCCAATAGTGTGTTCCTCTCTAGGTCTCCTGAAGTGGTAGTTGGGTCGACCTCTAGTCTTGGGCAACAAGGAGAGGTCAGAAACCAAGAGCGCTTGTTGTACATTATACTCCCCATAACCATATTCCAAAATTTTCATCTCCCATGAATTAAATGGAGATGTTGAAGTAGATACCCACGAGTGCAAGAACTAAGAGAATTTGAATCTACTCAAGATTCCATGGCCTCAGAATGAAGAGGGAAAGCTATATTTGTGGAGGGACATGCGTATGTACCCTTTCGTGCAAAGCTATTAAGAGCTCTACAATGAGCAAAGGGCTCTGAGTCTCTTGGTATTTTTACTGTATGTCCCTCATGCTTCAGCTTGATGCATTGATGAAATGTTGATGGTATTGCTTGCATGGCATGGATCCATGGTCGGCCTAGAAGCATATTATATGGAAGTTCCAAGTCTAAGACGTGAAACTTTGTCGATGGAAAGTGGGGCCCACCTCCATTGGCATCGTAATGGTGCTGGCTGGCGACTCTCTTTCTGCGTTGTTGTATGCGGTGATAGTGATGATATGGGACTCAAGATCTTCTTCCGTATGTCCCAATTGTTTGAATAATTTAAGCGTGCAGATGTTCAATCCAGATCCGTTATCCACAAGCACCCATTTTATTTCTGCGGGTAACAAGTACCTCAATGTATAAGGGAAGATTATGTGTAGGATTCTCGGTAGGGACCTCCCTATGGTTGAAAGTGAGATGCTCACTTGGTGAAATATTTGCCACCGTGGTTTGAAGGTACGCAGATTGAAGAGTTTGATACAGGATGTCCTTATGTACATTGGAAATATTGAGAAGGTCTAAGATTGAAATATTAGCAGACGTCTTCTCAAGTTGTTCTAAAAGGTTATACTTACCAAGATATACGGGGTTGTGAGAGAGGGTCGGAATTACGAGGTGGGCGCGCCTTGTTACCGTAGCATAGTCCTTTCCCTTAATCCGGATGGTGTTGGACGTGGTCGGGGGAGTGAATACATCCGATAAATGAATCATAATGATTGTTATCTCTCTTGGTATACAAGTAATTCATGGCTTTATAGGTTTGGGATGAATCTCCCCAGATCCGGTTTTCCTTTTCCGACTTATCATGCTTGGGGAATGGTTCCATATAAATCCCCATCTTCTCGTTAGGTGTTTGCATGTGGCTAGGGTTATCCACCTCTATCTCCCCCGTTGTCAATGAGGTTTTGAATATAGTGGTGAAGTCGCAAACATTTATATGTTTTATGACCTTTAACGTGATGCATTTCGTAGTATTAATGCTCCTTATACCATGAAGGTTTAGGAATGTTGTCATCAAATGGTTGCATTGTAGGATAGGTCATCATGTGGGCCGCATCCAAATTTTTAGTATGAAGATGACAACGGCTCATTGAGGGAGGTGAATGTTCATTGCTTTGGTGGTGGTTGAATTGGGCCCTTGGTCGAGTTTAAAAGGTTATCTGGTTTGGATTGTTTGAACACGTTTGGAATCAGTGATTCTGTCTCCCACCATGTTTTTGTTTTTGTTAAAGATCTTTGGCTTGTCAGTGGGTTTGACACTTTGGTTGTCTTTAGATTGGGTTTTGAGGGTGCCTTTGGCAATGAGAGCCTTTTCTATTTGAATCCCTTTCTCGATAACCTCCTCAAAGGTTTGGACACAATGCATTTGGAGGTGGAAAGCTATATCTGGGTTGAGATTAGGGACGAAAATACTGACCAACTACTTCTCAGGGAAAGCACAAGGGAAGCGACTAGCTATCCCTCTCCATCGTTGGAGGAAGCTAGCGAAGGTCTCATTTGGGCGTTGTTTTGTGCCGCACAAGTCTGCCATGGTGATGTCACTCTCTATGTTATACGAGAAATGACACACAAATCTTTCCGCCAATTCTAGCTAGGTGAAAATTGATCCTCGTGGTAAGTGCGTAAACCATTCCAATGCTTGACCTCCGAGACTCTTAGGAAAAAGTCTGATGAGGTAATTATCACTATAAGACACCTCTTGACATGCCATGTAGAAATCTTTAACATGATCCCTTGGGTCTCCCTTTCCTTTGTATTTGTCAAACTTTGGCATATCAAATTTCTTTGGAAAGGGTTGAAGGTTCATTTTCTTGTCAAAAGGATAGGGGCATAGTTCTTCGTATTGGTATTTCCTAATACTCCCTATATTGCTTTCTTGTATGCTCGCAAGTGTTGCTTTCATAGATTGCACTTCTTGTGCGAGCAATTGTTCTTTAGTGGGAGAAGCGGGGATGTGTACACGATGATACCCTGTGTCTTCTTCTCCTTGGTTTTCTCGATGGAGTTCATGGATCCTAAACTTAGGCTTTGAATTTTGAATGTTCTTGTTTATGTCTTTCTGTACCTGGAAAGTAAGCAAAGCTAGTTGTCGGCTTAGGTTACTGAGTTGTTGTTGGATTGTGACTTGGTTTGTGTCTTCTTCTTCTAAAGGTTCTTCCTCTTCGTATTGTGGAGGTTCTTCCCCTATCTCATGTTCTATCTTGTTTCTTCATGGCACTTTGATGAGGGGTATTCTATGCCCTACCACTTTATCATTTTCTGCGTAAGAAGTGGAAGCATGCCCACCTGTTAAAATATCTTCCATATTGATAAGGGGGCGTTCTGCCTTAGTAGTGTCATTTGTAGGTAATATTGGTTCATTCTCGGTGGTCAATTTGGCCCCTAATTCCATGACCCGTGCCAAAACTCTATCTTTATTTCTAAGGAGAAACTCATCTAGTAGAGTGGGGTCAAAATCAAAGTCTACGTGTGGTGATTCTAATTCGTTTCCACTATGGTCAACCATTTCTTCTATTTCCTTTTCTGTAGAAAATAGCGGTCCTAGATCATGTCTGATAAATGGGTTTGTCCTATAAATGGGTTTGTTAGAGGTTTCCCAAGCTTGCGCCTATTGTTCCTCATATGTTTGTTTCTTTAAACCTAGACGCGTCTTGGGAGCCATGTTTTCGTGATAAATTTCACTAAGGTAAGTTGTATATTTGTTCAAAATTAAATGACTACCCCTAAGTGAAACACAAGATGTACGTGTTAAGATTAAATTAACAAAGTGAGAATATCAATGTGATAGAATGATAAAGTCACCAATGAAACAATCGTTTGGTACCAAAACTTAATCAAATGAAGTACTTCTTAGACTATGTTTCAAAGTAATTTGTGACGCCTTGGATGATTAACAAGATCTCCACTTATGCCAAGTTCAAAGGAATGAACAAGACATAAGTAAATACATGAAGTTAAATGCGATCTCCCAATCAAGATATACGATGAGCAAGCTCAAGTCGATTAAGACATATATCTCAAAAAGTGCAATTACGATTTGTGAATGACACAACAATATCACCAAGATATGTTAACCCACTTTGCAAGAAAGTGAAGTATTGATATCGAGTTGTTATTGATATAACATGCACAAATGGTAGTGCCTAGCACCTTTTGAAATCGAGGTAATAATAAAACCAAACAAAAAAATGCTCAAAGTATAGCTAGGAATAGTTAAGAATGTGTGCGGCGTAACCGTATAATATAGGTATTTATGTCGAGTTTACAAGAAACAAGACCTAAATATCGAAATTGTAATGATACGAGACAAACAAGCTAACTCCTCTATGGAAGTCCGCGGTGATGAACCACGCCTAACTACAATGATGATCTTGACGTGGGTATCAAGATCACAATGGCTACCAAATGACATGAAAACACCTCCACTCACTTTAGACGTTTAACTAACCTTGACCCATGCAAACATGGATGGGCATAAACGGACATAAAAGTGAGGGAAAGCGATTGAATGGCAACACAAAGGTAATCACACCTCTTTTGATCAACAAAGTGTCAAAAGAATATGAAGGAAATAAATCAAGAAAAATGACGATCTATGCTAGCCTCACTTTGGCAGAGTTTTACCTCACCCTAAGGCAAGTAAAAACTAGGTGAAAGTAATACGTCACACGTTTCTCAAAGAAGGTTCACAACTCAACACTGTTTTAAAATGGTCAAAGTGGGCTCTTGGCCAAAGTATATTCTCCTAGGTGGTTCTCTCACCCTAGGTGTTACAAAGTTGCCACGAGTGAGTGTGATTTACCCAAAAAGTCACACTGACTAGTTTGGGAGTATCTTGGCTTTACTTTACCCCCTTCAAGAACAGTAGGCAACTAGTGCATCTACGTGTACTATCACTGGGGTCGCCACAACGGACAACTTGTAATGCTATCTCACAAAGGAATCACTAGTCAAGTAGGTAGTGTGGAGCACTTCCATTTCGTCCACAAGGTTCCCTCTTGCGTGGACTACTTTTGGGTTCTGGAACCACCCCATTGTTGTAGCTTAAGGCGTTATGCCAAAGGGTTATGTTCTAGTTGAGTGGAGAGGACGTACCCTTTCCGAAACCTGCAATACTGATGTTTTGAATATGTTGTTCTTTTTATCTTGTTTAATTAGGTGTGGTTTGATTGAACACCTTTTGGCAACTCGTATAACAATTTGTATTAGTAGTTTTGATTTCGTTTTTATTCCTCCTTTCTTTGACAATTTGTTTTTAGGTCTGCACTTAAGCGTTAGTAGTTCTCCAAGAAAATCATATTATTTAAAAAGAGGATTAAGAGTTACTTTTGATTCTCAAGATCATCCAAGGATGCAAGATAAGAGCATACACAAAAATAATCTAACTAAAAAGTAAAGAAAATCTTTTCAATCAATGAACCATACAAAATTCTTGATAAATGTTTATTCCTTTAAACCAAAAGTGAAAGGTGAAGTTTCCAATTTACCAATTGTTATAAAATGAAGACTAAAGTTACTTTTGATTCTCAAGATCACCCTAAGGTGCAAGATAAGAGCATACACAAACTTTATCCCAACTATATAGAAATGGAAAACTTCAAATCAAAGGACCATTGAAAAATGTTTTGTAAAGGTTCATTCCCTTAAGCAAAATGAATAATCAAGTTTCCAAGTTTAATCCCAATGTTAACAAGATAGAGATCAAAGTTGTTTTGATTCTCAATATTTCCAAAAGGTGCAAGAGAAGAGCATACACACGTTTTGGTCTAAATCAAGTAAGCATGGAAATACAACATTCATCAAAACATTAGACATGTTAGAAAATGACCAGTTTTAAAATAACAGAAAAACTTGCAACTTCTATAAGTATAAATCCCAAATTTATGTTTTCATTGCAAATTTAACTTCAATACCTTTCCAACACAAAAAAATGGAGTCATTTCGAGTTCGGGAGAAAAAGTTATGGCCTTCGGAAGATGGGTTACACATATGATCTTATGCTCATGGGTATGCACTTGACATGCACTCAAAAAAATGTCAAAAAAACGTCCCTTAATCTGTAAAATGGACAAATTTTTCCAACCAAGATTCAATTTTGACAACAACCCATCACATTAATATATGAATAGAAGACTCAACGCTATCAAACATTAACATACATGCTCAAGAATTTAAGATTTTCAAGAAATTGACAAAACTAGCATGTAGAATGATGAAAAAGTAAGCTCTAAAAATGAAAACATGATGAAATCTTGAAATTTTCTCACCAACAATAAATTTTGATAGCAACCCACCACATTAATATGTAAATAGAAGACTCAGCACTATCAAACACTAACCTACATGCTCAAGAATTGAAAATTTTCAAGAAATTGACAAAACTAGCATGTAAAATGTTGAAAAAGTAAGCTCTAAAAATGAATACTTTTCCAAATGTGTGCATGTATACTTTTCTTAATGCTAAATCAAATGAAGCAAGAACTACCACCTAAAATAGTTCTACAATTTAGCTAAAACAAAGCATAAACACCATCATGATAAGAATTAAACAAGGGTTAGATGCTAACATTCATCAATACAAACTTTGAAACTAACAATGCTAAATATCTAAACTCCTCTATTCTCTAACAACAAATAAATGAATGGACCTAAGTAAGCTCCATGGCTATCAAAATAGTTGTCCTTAATGTTCCAAGAACCTAGGAATGGGGGCTAATAAAAGTTGGGCTCAAGACCCCTTTGACACCTCCTACATAACCCAAGCACTTTAAGAAAGAGGCTTAACTCTTCAAGATGATGAACTCTTAAAAGGGCAAGGTGCAAGCTCTTAGTCTCTTTGCTATATGCTTTGCATTTGCTCTCTTAGAAAGTTTAGGTGTAAGTAAAAAGGTAGGTGGAGGGCTCTTTATATAGCCCAAAGGATAAAGGATTCAACACATTCTCATGAATGTGGGATAAAGGTAAAACATGATTAGGAATGGATAAGGTTGCTTTATTAAAGGTAACCTTACTTTAGAAGGGTTTAATACATGTTTAGCAAGTCATGGGAGTTGGGGGTATTTTAATTAATCAAAGGTGAATAATTAATAGGTAGGTGTAAGTTTATAGAAGCCAATTGGAGGAATATTAGTGCGAGTTAGGCTATTATAAGGGGATTAAATCAATTAAATATTGATTTATTGGTTAAATGGAAGGAAAGCTAATTAATTAATAATATTAATTAGTCTAGGTAAGCGGTGATTTATTAATGGAAGGTCGTTAATTAGGTATTTATTGGATAGGAAACTTAATTAATTAGCTTAGTGTAATTAATTAATGATAATATGAGGGAAAATGAGTGCTTTTGACGATATGTCGTTGATTTGTGAGAAAGGGGATAATTAGCACAATTTAAGTATTTAAATTGCTTGGGCATAATTATAGGTGTCTACAACACACAAAGAATCGCCATACATCCTCGATGGTCACAGTCATCTCTCCTGTCGGTAGTCTAAAGCACTAACTCTCGCTATGCCATCGCTTGGCTAACATAGTCAATAGGCCGTGATCAAGTGTGATGGACGACATCCGAGACACGGGGCCTAGCCCCACCACCTCAAGAAGTATCACCATGGCTCGCCGATCACACCGGTGCATACTATCCTCTAGCTCTGCTATCTGGGTATGCACTCACTCCCGCATCTGGCAAAATGGTAATCATCTCTGCAAAATAACACGGCACTAGTCAGTTCCTAAAATTTCTTCTAAAAATCTATCCCCCTTTTAGGATTAATCCAAAAATCCTAAAAATTCTTCTTAGTGTCATGTTTTGACACTTTCTTATCTTTTCTACCCTATCTAGGCACCTGCATGCCCTTTTGGGCATGTGCGCCTCATTTTGGCACTTGCGCTTGTGCACGTGTGTCTTTAGTGCTTGCAGCCCTCTTTTGGGTGCCTACGCGCCCTTTTTGGTGTGTGTTCCACACATTTGGTGCTTGTGCTTGCGCGTGTATGCTTCCGTGTGTGTGTGCACCCACCTCTTCATGTTTACACCACACTTTTCACATGTGCAACCCGTTTCCCATGTGTGTGCATGCATGCACATGTGCTTGTGTGTGTGCATGTGCATGAGTGTGTTCTTTCTATGCATGTGTGTGCACGTGTATGTGCTTTGTTGCATGTGCCCCAAAAGGGACACCTGCGCCCCAAAAGGACACACTGTGCCCCCTATCGGGCACTTGTGCTGCGCGCATGACACACACCAACATGACTTTCTAGGGCTAAATACCTCATTTAATGCATTAATGACCAAAATTACTAAGATAGGGTTCGATACTCACAAAAGAACCATCGTCTGCATGCCGTTGGTACCCTCGATCGCATCTCGCACGCTTAATAGATCTCGTGTGATCACCATGGTTCTCATCAGTATCAGAGCCTCATGGTAAAATTTCTAAACAACTTAGTTAAAATGAATTGGTTGCGATGTTTTTACCCCACTGGTGGGGTATGTTAACCCATTTTTCACCATTAGGAGGGCCGGGAGGCCCATTTCAATCATTGTTTTCTCCTCTATTCACTGTGGAATAATTATTTTTATTCAATAATTATTTTCTCTTATTTTTTTCACCGTATTGGGCATTTTTTTGTCTGTCCGATACCCCTTTCTTCTCCTTGAACAATTTTTATTACTCCCGGTGATTTTTATTCTTCTCCACACTCACGATAAATAATTATTTTTCAAATAATTACTTTTTCTTAATTTTTCCACTAAACAAGGACATTATTTGTCACTTGTTTCTTCTTTCTTCCACCTAGGAACTTTCTATTTCCCTAGGCCCTTCACTTTCTTCTTCTCTTTTCTTCTACCTTTCACCACAATTTGGAAGGAAAAACAATAAAAACAATATATATGTCAATAATCCAAAAACAGGCAAAAATTTTCAACAACTCCTAAAAAGTAAAAACCCTACAAAACTGGTAACTTGCTTATTACATCTAAAACTTGTGTCTTGTGCATGGTATTTTCTCCATATCCTATTGGTTTGTCTCACATCTTACCCAATTAATATGACTCGTGGATCACCAGATTCACAACCATTAACAAAGCTAGTTGCTTGCTTCGTCTATACTCTGGGGCACTTTTGTTGCCTAGTGTTGTTTTGTTGCACACAAACACTTTTCATGGACCCCATGTCCATTGTCATTTCCCCTTGCATGAATCCTTGCTCGGGGCATCATTTTAACCCTTGTTGTCAATCACAAACTTGTGGATCTATCCAGCACTAATAACAAAACATTTGTACAACCTGTCTTGATCGTTGTTGGGTTGGGTATGTGCATTCATACTTGTTTTCCCTGTTAAATGAGATTGTTTCCTTCTCATATTACATTGCATTGTTGTATATTGCATGAAGTTGGTATTTTCAACAATGGAAAATTGTTTGTAGTATGGCTTTTCATGTCATTCTACCTTTGTCGTATAGTTATATTTTTCATAAGGACTGATGACGTAGCTCTTGTGGAAATATGATGACATCAAAATTGTTCCAATATATAGTGGCTAGAGGCTAAGATCTTCCCTCCCTCCTCCATATTTCTTGTACATCACTTCCCTTTTCACCCCTAATCTTTTCTCTCTCAAGGGCATCTTGCCTCTTCCCCATTCTTCTACCTATCTCTCATCTTTTCGATCATCAATCAGCTTCTTTCATCACCCTATCGACACTTGAGGGGGCTTCTCTCTCTCCTACTAGTTTTTCTTCTATCCCTTCAAAATATTCTTCCATTTACTATCTTTGAAGTGGCATCACTTATGCCACCCCAAAGAGGGGAAAATGTAGACACCTATAATTACGCCCAAGTAATTTAAATACTTAAATTGTGCTAATTATCCCCTTCCTCGCAAATCAACGACATATCGTCAAAAGCACTCATATTCCCTCTTATTTTTGTTAATTAATTACAATACACTAATTGATTAAGTCACCTATCTAGCTAACAACCTAATTAACGACCTTCCATTAATTATTTACCTCTTCTATCTAGACTAATTAATTAGCCTTCCCCTTCATTTAATTAATAAATCAATATTTAATTGATTTAATCCCCTCATAATAGCCTAAATTGTACTAATATTCCTCTAATTGGCTTCTATAAGCTTACATCTACCTATTAGTTAATCACCCTTGATTAATTAAGACACCCCCAAACTCCCATGACTTGCTAAGCATAAATTAAACCCTTCTAAAGTAAGGTTACCTTTAATAAAGCAACCTTATCCATTCCTAATCATGTTTTTCCTTTATCCCACATGCAAGGGGATGAAGTGTTTGCTTTATCCATTGGGCTATATAAGGAGCTCTCCTTCTACCTTTATACCTATAGCTAAAAATTTTAAGAGAGCAAATGTAAAGCATATAGGAAAGAAACTAAGAGCTTGCATTTGGTCTTCTTGAGAGGTAACCATTGTTAAGAGCTAAGCTTCCTATTCTTGCATTCCTTAAAAATCAAACATAGCAATTTTTGATTCCGTTGGAGCTAAATAGGTCCATGCATTTTTTTGGTAATCTAGGAGAGTAGAGATGTTAAAATAGCATACATAGTTTCCATCTCATATTTTCAAAGTTATAATGTTAGTTTAGATCTTGCTTAGTTCTCTATCTTGATGGTGTTTATGCTTTGTTTTAGCTAAATTGTAGAGCTATTTTAAGTGGTAGTTACTGCTCCATTTGATTTAGCATTAAGAAAAGTACAGATGCAAAAAATATGAATTATGTCCCTTGGTATGATAAAATTGATCTTGGCGCTCTAAACATTTGAAATATTTATTCATAGAGAAAATCTGTAACTTTATCATCTCTTGCATGTGGCAGTTCCTGCACTTCAGCCCATTTGGTAACATAGTCAGTACTAACTAATATATACTTCTTACCTTATGAGGTTGGGTTGAATGATCTAATGAAATATAGACCCCACTTCTCAAATGGTTCTAGAACAACTTGTGGTTGGAGGGGAATCTCTAACATAAATGTTGGTTTCCCCATTCTCTAGCAGTTATCACACCTCCACACATAGGTGTAAGCTTATAGAAGCCAATTAGAGGAATATTGATGCGATTTAGGCTATTATAAGGGGATTAAATAAATTAAATATTGATTTATTGGTTAAATGGAAGGGAAAGCTAATTAATTAATAATAATTAATTAGTCTAGGTAGAAGGGGTGATTTATTAACGGAAGGTCGTTAATTAGGGTATTTGTTGGATAAGAAACTTAATTAATTAGCTTAGTGTAATTAATTAATGATGATATGAGGGAAAATGAGTGCTTTTGACGATATGTCGTTGATTTGTGAGAAAGGGGATAATTAGCACAATTTAAGTATTTAAATTGCTTGGGCATAATTATAGGTGTCTACAACACACAAAGAATCCGCCATACATCCTCGATGGTCACAGTCATCTCTCCTGTCGGTAGTCTAAAGCACTGACTCTCGCTATGCCATCGCTTGGCTAGCATAGTCAATAGGCCGTGATCCAGTGTGATGGACGACATCCGAGACACGAGGCCTAGCCCCACCACCTCAAGAAGTATCACCATGGCTCGCCGATCGCGCCGGTGCATACTAACCTCTATCTCTGCTATCCAGGTATGTCACTCCCGCATCTCGCAAAACTGGTAATCATCTTTGTAAAATAACACGGTGCTAGTCAGTTCCTAAAATTTCTTCTAAAAATCTATCCCCCTTTTAGGATTAACCAAAATCCTAAAAAATCTTCCGAGTGTCATGTTTTGACACTTTCTTATCTTTTATACCCTGTCTAGGGCACATGCATGCCCTTTTGGGCATGTGCGCCTCATTTTTGGCACTTGCGCTTGTGCACGTGTGTCTTTTAGTGCTTGCGCCCTCTTTTGGGTGCCTACGCGCCCTTTTTGGCATGTGTGCCACACATTTGGTGCCCGTGGTTACGCGTGTATGCTCCCGTGTGTGTGCACCCACCTTTTCATGTTTACACCACACTTTTCACATGTGCACCCCATTTCCCATGTGTGTGCGTGCATGCACATGTGCTTGTGTGTGTGCGTGTGCATGAGTGTGTGCTTTACTGTGCATGTGTGTGCATGTGTATGTGCTTTGGTGCATGCGCCCCAAAAGGGACACTGCGCCCCCTATCGGGCACTTGTGCCTACACACAAGCACAACAACGTGACTTCCTAGGGCTAAATGCCTCATTTAATGCATTAATGACCAAAATTACTAAGCTAGGGTTCGATACTCACAAAAGAACCATCGTCGCATGCATGCTGGTACCCTCGTGATCGCATCCGCATACCTCCATTGGTCTTGTGTGATCACCATGGTTCTCACATGATCGAGCCTCACGGTAAAATTTCTAAACAAAATTTCTCGCTTAAAATGAATTGGTCGCGATGTTTTTACCCCTGGTGGGGTATGTTAACCCATTTTTCATCGTCAAGAGGGCCGAGAGGCCCATTTCAATCATTGTTTTCTCCTCTATTCAATTGCAAATAATTATTTTTATTCAATAATTATTTTTCTCTTATTTTTCACCGTATTGGGGCATTTTTTGTTGTCTGATACCCCTTTCTTCTCCCTTGAACAATTTTTATTGCTCCCTGGTGATTTTTATTCTTCTCCACACTCTCATAAATAATTATTTTTCAAATAATTACTTTTTCTTAATTTTTCCACTAAACAAGGACATTATTTGTCACTTGTTTCTTCTTTCTTCCACCTAGGGCACTTTCTGTTTCCCCTAGGCCCTTCACTTTCTTCTTCTATTTTCTTCTACTGTTCACCACAATTTGGAAGAAAAAACAATAAAAACAATATATATGTCAAAAATCCAAAAACAGGGCAAAATTTTTCAACAAATCCTAAAAAGTAAAAAACCCTACAAAACTGGTAACTTGCTTATTACAGCTAAAACTTGTGTCTTGCGCATGGTATTTTCTCCATATCCTATTGGTTTGTCTCACATCTTACCCAATTAATATGACTCGTGGATCACCGATTCACAACCATTAACAAAGCTAGTTGCTTGCTTTCGTCTATACTCTAGGGCACTTTTGTTGCCTAGTGTTATTTCATTGCGCACAAACACTTTTCATGGACCCCATGTCCATTTTCATTTCCCCTTGCATGAATCCTTTCTCGGGGCATCATTTTAACCCTTGTTGTCAATCACAAACTTGTGGATCTATTCGGGACTAATAACAAAAATTTGTACAACCTGTCTTGATCATTTTTGGGTTGGGTATGTGCATTTATACTTGTTTTCCTGTTAAATGAGCTTGTTTCCTTCTCATATTACATTACATTTTGGATGTTGCATGAAGTTCGTATTTTCAACAATGGAAAATTGTTTGTAGTATGGCTTTTCATGTCATTCTACCTTTGTCGTATAGTTATATTTTTCATAAGGACTAATGATGTAGCTCTTGTGGAAATATGATGACATCAAAATTGTTCCAATATATAGTGGCTAGAGGCTAAGCTCTTCCCTCCCTCCTCCATATTTCTTGTACATCACTTCCCTTTTCACCCCTAATCTTTTCTCTCTCACCTGGGCATCCTGCCTCTTCCCCATTCTTCTACCTATCTCTCATCTTTTTCGATCATCAATCAGCTTCTTTCATCACCCTATCGACACTTAAGGGGGATTCTCTCTCTCCTACTAGTTTTTCTTCTATCCCTTCAAAATATTCTTCCATCTACTATCTTTGAAGTGGCGTCACTTATGCCACCCCAAAGAGGGAAAATGTAGACACCTATAATTATGCCCAAGTAATTTAGATACTTAAATTGTGCTAATTATCCCCTTCCTCACAAATCGCCGACATATCGTCAAAAGCACTCATATTCCCTCTTATTTTCGTTAATTAATTACAATACACTAATTGATTAAGTCACCTATCTAGCTAACAACCTAATTAACGACCTTCCATTAATTATTTACCACTTCTCTCTAGACTAATTAATTAGCCTTCCCCTTCATTTAATTAATAAATCAATATCTAATTGATTTAATCCCCTCATAATAGCCTAAATTGTACTAATATTCCTCTAATTGGCTTCTATAAGCTTACATCTACCTATTAGTTAATCACCCTTGATTAATTAAGACACCCCCCAACTCCCATGACTTGCTAAGTATAAATTAAACCCTTCTAAAGTAAGGTTACCTTTATTAAAGCAACCTTATCCATTCCTAATCATGTTTTTCCTTTATCCCACATGCAAGGGGATGAAGTGTTTGCTTTATCCATTGGGCTATATAAGGAGCCCTCCTTCTACCTTTATACCTATAGCTAAAATTCTTAAGAGAGCAAATGCAAAGCATATAGCAAAGAAACTAAGAGCTTGCATTTTGTCTTCTTGAGAGATCACCATTGTTAAGAGCTAAGCTTCCTATTCTTGCATTCCTTAAAGATCAAACAAGAAATTTTTGATTGCCGTTGGAGCTAAATAGGTCCATGCATTTTGTTGGTAATCTAGGAGAGTAGAGATGTTAATATAGCATACATAGTTTCCATCTCATATTTTTAAAGTTATAATGTTAGTTTAGATCTTGCTTAGTTCTCTATCTTGATGGTGTTTATGCTTTGTTTTAGCTAAATTGTAGAACTATTTTAGGTGGTAGTTCTTGCTCCATTTGATTTAGCATTAAGCAAAGTACACATGCACAAAATATGAATTATGGCCCTTGGTATGATAAAATTGATCTTGGCACTCTAAACATTTGAAATATTTATTCATAGAGAAAATCAGAACTTTATCATCTCGCATGTGGCGGTTCTGCACTTCAGCCCATTTGGTAACATAGTCAAGTACAAACTAATATATACTTCTTACCTTATGAGGTTGGGTTGAATGATATAATGAAATATAGACCCCACTTCTCAAATGGCTCTAGAACAACTGTGGTTGGAGGGGAATCTCATACATAAATGTTGGTTTCCCCATTCTCTAGCAGATTATCACACCTCCACACATATTTTTGACATCCTTGAGCAAGGAAGGCCAATAGTATCTAGATCTCAAGATTTTATGAATGGTTCTTTGCACCGAATAGTGGACTTGATGGTTCCTCATGGCATACCCATAGGATATCAATATTTCATTCTCAGCAACACACCTGTGTAACACATGATCATGACCACATTTAAATAATATTCCATTCAACCACGTATACATCACACTTTGCTTAATTAATTTCTTATTTTTTCGTGGTGTGACTTTTTGGAAAATTCCATGTGGCTAATTAATTAGCCATCTCTGTATACCAAGGAGAGGTAGTAGATAGTGAAAACAAATGTTCATATGGAAAGTCATCACTGATTTGTTCCTCTTCTTCTGAAGTTGTGATCTGGAGAGGAAGTCAGCCATAATGTTCGACTTCCCTAGTTTATCAACAATTTTAATATTGAATTCCTATAGTAGCAATAACCATCTAACAATTCTACCATGAACCAAAGGTTTATTCATGAGATATTTAATGACAAAGTGGTCAGTATGTACAATGACTTCATATCATGTAATATAATGTCTAAACTTATTTATTGCATACACCACAACTAGGAATTCTTTTCAATTGTATAATTTTTCTCAGCAGGAGAAATATTTTTACTAATATAGTAAATTGCATGCATGGGTTTTCCTTCCTCTTGCTATCCCAAGACAACACCTATTGCTTCATTGGAGGCATCTGTTTGAATGTGGAATGGTAACTCCTAGTTGGGACCTCTCAACACTGGAGTACTGATCAGTTTTTCCTTAATCACATCAAAGGATCTTTGACATGCTTATGTCCAGTCAAATTCAGAATCTTTAGTTAGTAGAGAAAACAATGGAGAAGCAATTTTACTAAAATATGAGATGAACCTATGGTAATAACCAACATGACCGAGAAAAATTCTTACCTCAGTTTGATTGGTGGGTGAGGGAAACTTCACAATGATGCTTACTTTATCTGGGTCAACCTTAATTCCTTCAATTGAAACATGATGACCTAAAACTAGAATTTTTCATGGTTTAAGGATAGCTGATGTTTTTCATAGCGAGCAAGAACTTTATCCAAATTATTGATTGCTTCCTTAAATGTTTCCCCATAAACTATAAAATTATCCATGTAAATTTCTACACAATCATGAGTGAGGTCTGAGAAGATAACTAACATGGATCTTTGGAAAGTGGCTGGGGCATTGCATAACCCAAAAGGCAAAGACCTGTAAGAAAAGGTCCCCCAAGGAAAGGTGAATGTTGTCTTGTCTTGGTCTTCGAAGCTATTGTGATCTGATTGTATCCACTAAATCCATCCGAAATGAGAAGTATCTTTTACCTGATAAGCTATCCAAGACTTGATCAATAAACGGTAATGGGAAATAGTCTGGTGAGTGGCCTTGTTCAAATCTCTATAGTCCACACACACTCTCCATTTCCCATTCTTTTTAGGTACTATGACCAAAGGAGAAACCCACTGACTATCTAAAATTGGATAAATAAAACCTACATTCAAGAGATTTTCAATTTTAGTCTTAACAATGTCTCTAAGTGTTGGGTTTATCCTTCTTTGAGGTTTCTGATTGGTTTGGCCTCAGTGGTGTAAATGTGATGTGTACAGATGCTAGGATGTATACCCTTCATATCGTTTTATTCCCAAGAAAAATCTTGGGGATGAGAGTAGAGGAGTTTGAACAATGTGTTTTCCTCTTCATCGTTCAACTAGATTTTTATTGTTAGAGTTCTTCTAGGAAGAACATGCAATTGTTTTGTATCAGGTTGAATTGAATTGACCTCTGGATATCTTCTTAGAAGTGCATTTAATGGAAATTTATGTGGTAGAAGTTTGTGCACCGAGGTTATGTTTTGAAATAAGCATTCTATTAAATCTATGTTCCTTGTAAATGGAAAAATAATGGGCTGGTTATTCTCATCCATGAATTCATTTTTGATTTTAGTAATTTTTAGTGTCGGATAACACAAGAATCGAGTGCCTAAGTTAAGTGTAAGAATTGGAATGAACATAGCACAGGCCTCAAAGCTATGTATAAAATCAATGTCATGGTAGTCACATTGAATCGATCTGAGTGTTCTTGAATTACTACCATGGAAAGAGAGGAGATGATATCCTTAGAACCATCAGAGTCATTGTTAGACCAATGTTCTTTTTGTCTGTGGAAAATGGTTTATTTGTAGGGTATAGTGACAATTTATTGGAATCTTGACCATTGGTAATGACCATATTTCCTATCTTGTAGTCAATGAGGGCAGCAGCTGTAGCTAACCACATATGTCCTAGGATTATGGGGTAACCAATATTTCTATTCTTTGTTTTTATTATAATGAAATCTACCACATAGTTGCTAAGCACTCGATTATAATAATAACATATTCTATTATTCCCTTGGGTTTATTCACTAACTGATCTACCATTTGTAAGATGATATGTGTTGACTGAGGTTCAGGGAGTGCCAATGTGGATAGATTATATGTAGTCATGACATTTATGGCAGCTCCTAAATCAATTAGGACATTAGGGATTTGGAAATTTCCTATGCAAAAAGTTACAATATGACTACCAGGATCTGCATACTTAGGAGAAGGATTAGTTCCTTCTAAGATGATATCAAGTTTCCCATCAACATGAATGTTTTTTGGTTGATTCTTCCTTCTCACCAGATTCTTGAAATAGAGATCTTTAATGATTTTGTTTAATTCAAGAATGTCCTTAAGATCCTGTAACAAAGGAATTCCAATACTTAACTTCCTCAGTCCTTGAATTAATTATGAATTTGGCTTCTCAGGAACTATGGCAGTTTGTTTCTCAATAGTCTAGATGGAAAAGGAATGTCAATGTCTAATTATTGAGTTTCTTCAACATTCTTAGGCTGTGTTTTCTTTGGTTCTTCATTGTCTTCAAGGATCTCCTCAATGACAGGAGAAGAAGGTTTAGATGTAACCTTCCCTAAACGCAACATTATGTTCTTGTAATCTAGAGAGTTTACTGTAGGGTTTTTCTCTGTTTCTACCATATATGCTGGATTTCCTGCCTTATATTTTTAGGGTTTTCCATGGTCTGAGTAGGTATCTATGGTTGGGCAGGTTGTTCAAGTTGGGAAACATTACTTGGTCCAGCCAACAGGGCTTGTTGACCTTGTGATCTTCATTGATTATAATATTGTTTTCCAGACCCTTGTGGTGCATTCCATTGCTATTGGTACTAAGGATTATACTGTGAGTATTGTGGAATGTTTAGATGTGGAGCCCATGGTTATTGATAAAAATTTGGTTGTGCATATTGTGGGCTCCACTCTTGTGGAACTTGTTGGGCCCAAGGGGGTGGATATGACCATGGTCCATTCCATTGGTTTGGGACCCATTGTGCTTTTTGGTTATAGTTTTGATTTTGGTTGGACTGAAAAATTTCCTCCCTATCTCTGACCCATGTAGTTAAGCTCATATTCTTCTTGATTTTTTTGCTTTAGACTTATTTTAGCAAGGGAGGAAGACCACATTGATCAATGGCATGCTTAAGTTCACAGATAAGACATATTTCTGTCTTATCTAATGGACAATCCTTCAGTCCATGTTTTTCTCTACACCTTGGGCTAGTAGATGAACAAGGGTTCTATATTTCTAGCCTTTTCTCTATCCATAGTAGTGTTGAGTTGAATTAAGAGGTCAGTCTTTAAATTTGCAATTTCTTCCCTTAGCTTGGATAGATCCCCATTAGCCATTTTTCCTTTTTGTTTCCTAAGATTGGGGCGAGTTCTTGAGTAATTCCTACAAAGGTCAATGATATCCATGAACTCTAACTTGTTCATGTCTCCCTTCCCCATTAGGTTGAATGATTCTTGCATGTTATCATCTAATCCTTTGAGAAATAAGGTTTTGAGTAGGTTAATATCTAGGCCATCTCCACACCTTCTATGAAGAAAAAGGAACCGATCTAGGTAGTCTTCTACACTTTCATCCTCTTTTTGCTGAATTCGGAAGAGTTATTATTTCCTATCCCTTACTCGACAGTAATCTTGGTATTTATCCAAGAAAAATCATTCCATTTCTTCCCACGTATTGATGGAATTTAGGGTCAACCCCATAAACCATCTCATAGCTGCATCTTTTAAGGTAGAGGGAAAATTTTTAAGTTTTTGGCCATCAGCAGTGTAGTCATAAGTTTGACACAAAACCTTAAATTCAAAAAGGAATTGATCAGGGTCCTCTGAAACTAGCCCCTAGAAGTTTGGAAAAATTGAAGGGGATATGTTTTTCATAGGATCTTGATCATTAGGATCCAACCGGATAGGATAGGTAAATGTTCTACCTGGTGGATTTTCTACACCATTATCCCCATTGTTGGGGTCAGCCATCATGTTATGAGAAACAAGTTGTTCCACAAGTCGGTTTGGAGGGGGTTTGAAGGTTTATCCTAATAAATCTTCCTCTATGGTCTCTAGGTCTAAACATGCAATCCTAACATACTGAAAGTGGTTCCCTAACTATTGATACTGAACTTGGTTGTGTGTGTTCCACATACTCATTCCAGGGGATCCTTGTTGTCACTACAAAGTCTCCTGATTCTTTTTTTTAAAGTTATGGAAATGAAATTTCTAAATGGAAACTTACCAGACACCCTCACAATATCTTCTAGTTAGCACCTTAACCCTTGATGACACCTTTTCCCGATAATGATGCCAAAAAGTGACAAGTGTTATTGGGATCGTACTTTAATCAATTTAATCTGTCAATCTAGGGTGACATCCAACGACTGTTTACAACAAAGGGAACAATAGGAACACAGTCTCAACATGGGTTTCTATCTTAAAACTAAGAATTTATTGAACTGATCATGATTACAAATGAAATGCATGAAATTAAAGTACTAGAATTGAAATCAAAAACAAAAGTTAACTAAAACATTAATATTAAAGACTGCATTGCATTTGGAAAGAAATAGTAAACTAGTAACAACAATTGTTAAAGAACAAAGCAAGAAAGTAAGAATGAATCTCCCTCTTGTTAGGTAGGAGTGGCCCTTTCTCTTGCCCCTCAATTAGGTTTGTACTGAACTTCTAGAAAAATAAACTTACTCCTAAATTTGATCTTTATTGAATTCAAAATATGCTGCTACAACTGGAAAATATGGAACCTCTAACTCTAATTACATTCTCTCTTTTATACAAAAAGAGTCCTAGTCTCTCCATGAGACATAGTTATTCTGAATGACTAATTCTAAATCTAACTAACTATTTGAACTAAACAATTCCCTTGATTCTTGGTAATACATTAATGGCGGGAATAATTCGTAGGTGTTTGATCTTGAAGCATTTACAATAACTAAAGAGGGGATCCATGATTGACTCCTTGAAGGATTCAATCACCCCTAGAAGATTCTCTAAATCATAACTGATTGAAGAAACTGAAGTGATAGTGAGTCTTCAGTCATTATTGTTTTGCTCTTCTTGTGGCTTGAATGTTGATTGATAAATGGTGATGATTCTTGGTAGAAAATGATGTTTCCAACTAGAATTCTAGAATCTAAGTTATCTGCATGTGTGCTTGTGTCACTCGATATTTGAGGGATCGAGTTTTGATGAGATGGATGCTTGATCGATGAGGATGAGAGTCCTACGCCAACACACGAACTAGATTCTTGTGCTATCACACAAAATAGAGTCATGTGCCAGCGTATATACCAAGTCTTGCACTCCATATAACAATTCAACATATGTAATTTTTTCATACAGAATTAATATTTATCCATATCATATTCAAGCCTTTTATGCACAAGAATTAACAAGGTGAAACATCATAAGTACACACAACAATTTCCCATAAACATAATAAAGTAGTAAATATAAAGTATGTATTTTTCCATCATGCATAATAATATCAAAAGTAGAATAGTTTTGACATGGCTTAAACATAATTACATAAGGTTTATCATGAAAAATGGGGCTCATCAATTAGTGTTGGGATGTATGTGATGTTTTTGTATATTGTTAATGTTTATTAAATGGAATTTTGTAACACGTAGTTAGTATAATGATGATAGTAGAATGAATGTAAAAAGAGATGATGTATGATGATCAAACTAATGTGTTGTGATGAATGTGTGTTGCGATAATGTAATGTAATCATAATATGTTAGTGTGATAAATAGGGAGGGTTTTAGCAATTCCCCTCGATGTATGGATGATTAGGTTCATGTTATTAAGACCCCTCGGCGAAATCAATAATGAACCACAGAAAGAAAGAGTGCATCATCGGAAATGATTAAATGTGCTAGAGGAATGACAGAGCATGTGATGAAAGGTTCTTAGAGAGAAAATATCAACAATCATGTAAGAACTATAATAACACAAGTATGTCATTAGGGAGTTAGGTGATAGTAATCACCTACCAAAGACCAAGGCGGTGCGAAGTGGTGGAAGCATGTGGGATGGAAATAATAGAGTTTATGAACTGAATTAAATTTCATATGGCACTACAATGGTATGCATGAAAGTGGTAGGATGTGGAAGCCCATGTGAAGGAACAACATGATCCGGTGGATAACGTGAGTGAAATAGATGAGATGGATGGAGTGAATGTGATGGATGAGATGGATGAGATGAATGTTAAGGATGTGATGATGAAGCAATGTATGGAAGTGGTGGAGAGTATGTATGAGTAAACAATTGTAGTGGTGGATGTACCATGGATTGAGCACTAAGTAGAGAAGATGACTCAACTGTAGTAGAAACTCTTTGACGAGGTAGAGGAGATATGGATCACTCACGTGAGTGAGAGCCAAAGGAGATGATGCCCTTATCCTCTAATTATTGCAATATATCATGAAGGGAAATAAATTCATTATCCCTATGGCCATTTATGTGATGATAATTACAATAAGGTTGGTCACATTGACACTGTAGCATATGTTGTGGGTGATGATGATTGGATGGTAAGAGAATTAGGTGCTTTTCAAGTAAGGAAAACAACACATCATGAGGTCTAGCATGATGGGATAAATGAAATGGATCACATGCCATAGATAGAGTGGAAGGAGAAGTGGAAATTCATAGAGGAGGAGAATAATTATGATGTGGTGGTGGAGTAGGTTGAGCTTGTTTTCCTTTCTGTGAGGAAAAGGTGGAGACTGTGTAGGACACTCAACCAATTTCAACGAAGGAGGACTAGATGATATAATAGAAGTAGATGTATGTGGAGGGTCAATGACATTTTTGAAAGAAGATATTTCTCTAGATATAGGACTTTGTAGTAGAGAAGAATGAATGACTCACATGTATCATATTGTAATTGTTGCGAAAGTTTGAGAATTAGACAAGGAAATAAAATAAATTTCTTTTCTAGATCAATAGGTTAGAATATCAGTTGATGTATACAAACATTGAACCGTAAGATATAATCCTTGATAGGTTCATATGAGCTCGATGTAAAGTAGGAAAGTGGTCATAAGTAACATTAGGTCCATTGTTGATGATAAACTGGTAGAGGAAAGCATCCTCCATGTCATAGTAAATACGACCCAAAGGGAAGATGAGTGTACCATTGCAACACCTCATCAATAAGATTGTATAGAAATGCCTTAAGAAATAATCTATCATCATGATAATAGGTCATAAGCATGTGGTAATGTAGAAGATGGGCATGATGGGTCACAAGTACCATCAAAGCAAGTGAATGTGGGCCTGATAAAGTATGTAGGAAATGCAAAATTATGAATCTTCTTATGGATAGGGTTACCATGTAATGAATTGTTGTCAATAGAATCATAGTAAGCCCTACTTTCTAAAGTGAGTTTCTAGACCTGAGATTAAAATTGACCTACGAAATGCATGAGAGAAAAGATATCATGTGAAGGAATAATGGAAGATGGAAATAATGTATTAAGAGGTTGTAATTTTCCATTATGAGTGATCATAGGAATATCAAGAGATGATAAAGAAGATTTTGATGCTAAGGGAACACTAGGAGTAGGTGCTAAAGAAGCTATAATAGGTGATATAGATGGAATATCCATAACAAGTGGTAGGAATAGCATCAAAAACATCCCTAATAGGTAAGGTGACCAATGGAGATACATCTATATGAGAAGAGGAACAAATGTAGATGATGTAATAAGAGGAGATGAAACAATAGGAGAAGAAGAAGTGATAGATGGAGGTGACTCATGCACAGTGCTAGATGCAATCTCGTGGAGAAGGAAAATATGTAATAGGAGATTCACATTCTATGGTATGAAAAGTATGAGAACCATGGCTATCAACTGCCTCATCAAGGTGTCGGATAGAGATTCAGAAATGAGAATGTCACTAACAATGTTATCAATAGGATCATAAACATAATATGAAGGAGTGTGCAATCTAGTATGAGATGTATCGTGAGAAGAAAGATAATAATTGGGAGAATCATGAGAAGTACCTATAATAGTGGCACGACTAGGAGAAGAAGAATAAACATGTACATTGAATGATGATCAATAAGAGAATCATCTAAAATTTCCTTAGAAAGATTAGGAGGAGGATCATAAGTAGCCGCACAACATGGTGTACAATGAGTGAAAGCTATTGGATCCTCAACAATACTAATTCCAATCAGAGAATCTTCAAAATGAGTAGGCACATATTACTGACCATTTAGAAGTTATTGTTGGATATAAGTTGGAATAGGACTAGGATTACTATAGAGAGTCGTGAGATCATCAATTGCAGCCTACCATAGATGAGATTAACACTAAAGTGAGACATGATGGGAGAAGAAGATGAACTATCCTTAGCCATTAGGGTTTGAAGTGGATCATAGGGAAAAATATTCTAAATTATGGGTTCACCAAAATGATTAACTAAAATATGAAAATATTATGTATTCTAAGTTAATCTAAACTAGTAATAATAATGGAATAAGTGATATGAAATGAAATACATATGCTAAATATTTTATTTTAATATTTTAATGGAAATAAATGAATACAATAGAAGGGGTAAGATACTAACCTGGAAATAACTTACCTCACTATGTGTCAGGACTAAACAAAATGATGTGTAGATGAAGGACAATGTGACAGAACAACCCAAAAATTACAGCAGATGATGATTTTCCTAGATTGGGGTTCCTAGAGAAGGATTGGGGTGCCTATGGGCACCCTGGTCTGCAATATGGGTGCTCTGGTCTGTCAAATAACTCGGGATATGAATTTTAAAGTGTCACTAGATATTTTTAATATCTTGATCTTTGTCACATTAGTTTCACAATATCCTCGCTAATTACGTCATGAACCTACAACAAATATTTACCTAAAAACCCCATACAAAGCATCAAATTACTAAAAATAAAGATGCATATGAAGGGGTCAGATTGACCTTATTTTCCACAATGGTGGAATTACAACTAAGCGTTGCACTACATTTCAGACCCAATGTAGTTCTGTGTGCTTGTGTGTGTAATTGTGTGCCTAGGGTGCCCTAACATCAATGAAAAGAGATGGGGGTAATAACTAGATGTAAAATTTAAATGATGGATGGAATAAAATGAATACAACCCTTCCTATGTAGTGTGTGTGATGCAATGATGCCCAAATGTAGTCCCTTGCCTTAGTAGATAACTAGCCCTTAATAGTAGATAGTCCGCCCATAAGATAGTAAGTATGTTATGTTTATATAGGGATTTCCTTGTCAAATTTTACACCGATGATTCAAAATGCTGACTAGTACCTAGGGTAATGAGAGGGTAAATTATAAATACCGAACTCAAAAATTTAATTTGACGTAAGTTGTTCTAGGACTAGGGTGCCCCCAAGATTAGATACCCTAGTCAAAGACTAGAGACAACAAATGACCAAATAACAACACCTGAGACTCCTTGGGAGATGACCAGAACTATGTGAATAATCGATGACTATAAAATAAAAATCATGATGATGACCAACTAAGCTGATGACAAGACTAAGGGTTAGGTTATTAGTGAATATGTTTCTTACGCAATATCCATATATAAAACAACATACTTGGAAATATAACTATAATAGTAAGTGCGTGATTTTGTGACTACGGTGGTCTTGGTGAATTTGAGATGGGAAAGGTAATGCATTGCAAGTCAAGTAAAAGAAGCATGGGAAAAACTACAAGTTTTGTATGAATGTGACTCAAAGGTAAGAATTGATAAGCTTCAAACTTTTAAAAATCAATTTGAGTCTCTCAAAATGAATGATAATGAGTCTATTGCTGCATATCTTCTTAGAGTTGACAAAGTGGTCAATAACATGAAAGGATTAGGTGAATATGTGAAATAAGAAGTTATTGTTCAAAAGGTTTTAAGGTCACTAACTCATAGGTTTGATTCTAAAGTATCATTATTAACTTATTGAAGAGGAAAAGATTCTAACTACCTTGAATATGGATGAGTTACATGGTAATTTGACTACTTATGAGATGAGAATAGGAGATTCCAAACCATCTAAGAAAGATATTTCTTTTAAATCTGAAATGAAAGCTACATGTAATAAGATGAAGGATGATGATATTACTCTTGAAATTGAAGATGAAAAACTCTTTGCTATGATGGCTAGAAGATTGAAGCTTGGATCTAGTAAGTATAGAGGTAAAATTCCATTCAAGTGTTTCAATTATGGTGAAGTAGGCCATTTTTTTGCTAAGTGTCCTCATAGGCATGAAAAGGAAGATGATGAAGATCATGAAGTTGGACATAGCAAGAAGAGTCACAAGTTTAGTAAAGGTAAGAAAAACTTTAAGAAATTCAAATATTATAGGAAGAGAAAAATAAGCTTTCATACAAAGGAAGATGATGAATTTTATGATGCTAACAATGGTGTTTCAGATTTTGAATCTAAATCAGATCATGAGGATATATGAAATGATCCCTTGTTCATGACTAATGATGCAATGAGGTCTTCTGGTGAAGGTTATTCACTATTAGGATATTTTATATCAGGTTATTGCAACTATTCTGATGAAGATGATGAGGATGCCAAAGATGATATTGAGGGAATTCAAAAGGAGTTAAATCACACTTGAGAGAGACTACAAGAAGTTGTGTTTGTAGGTCAAGGAATATGAAAATCATATTCATAAGCTAGAATAAAGGTACAAGTTTGAATCATGCAAGTAAAATGAGTCAATCATATTATTATAAGAAAAGGTAAAATATCTTATCTCAGGGTTTGCAATATAAATAAATTAAGTGTTCAATACTTGAAGAAGATATAGAGCTCCTAAGAGTTGAGATATTAGAATTTGGAAAGAATACTATGTCCTTTTAAAAGTTTGAGAAAAGTTCCAATGATCTAGATGATCTACTTGGCAAACAAAGAGCAACAGGTGATAGAGTTGGTTTGGGTTTCAAAGAGGAATCTAAAGGCAAGGATTTGAAGAAAGAAGACATGATTCCAAGAAAGGAGGAAGGTGAACCTATCATCAAGGAATAAAAGAAGAAATTATTCATCAAGGATAATGAGAAATCAAGGCCTATTAGGCAACCTAATGCCTCAAGGTATGAAAGAAATTTCAATGGATATTGTTATACTTGTAATGCATTTGGTCATAGGGATAAAGAGTGTAGAAGGTATCCTAGAGATAATCATCCATGGAGAGACAATAGAAGTGAGAAAGAAAATAATGTTGTATGCTATAAGTGCAATGAGGTAGGCCATGTTGCTAGTATTTTCTTAAATGATTCATCTAGTCATGTTGATGGTTACAAGAGGAATAATTGTGTAGTTTTTATAAGCTGTAATGGAGATGGTCATGTTACAAGGAACTGATATCATGATAATTTGAGGAAAAATAAGAGTGTTCAAGGTCCTAGAATGTAAGGGGGTAGCTTTCAAAGGACAAAAATGAATAATAATAGTCAAGAAAGGAATTGGAATCCTTGGAGAGATGTGTGGTCTCTCAAATATTGGAGTTGATGGAAGGAAATTTATAACTAAAAGTTCAATTTAGAAGAGAGAAGGAGTTATATAGGTGTCTAAGAGGGCTTGTGACCTCTTCAAGACCTTATTTTAGGTCTTCATGGTGTTCATATACCTTTACTATGCTTCTTAGAGGTGTATTAATTAATATGAAGCATTGGAGTGAGAGGGAGCTGTCTAAGTCAACATGTTTCTTCTCCATGATGTCAAGGTATGTCTTCTCAGATCATTTTTCTAGTTCTTGTGGATTTAAGTTATTAATCATGTTTTGTGAATCAAGTTTTAAGTATTGGTGTCTTTGTGGGTACATGACCATGTTCACAAATCAATGTTTACATTACCATGGTGTATTGTCAGTATAATATGACTCAGTGTGTTCAAGAGTCTTGTTGATATCTGATATGAAAATTGTATTGTTATGAAATTCATGAAGTGAGTCTTCTTATTCTCTGTGTATGAGTTTAGCAATGTTATTTTGCATAGTAGTCTGTGGTATTTCTATGTCCCAATTTTGAGTCAAAAATGAAGTATTTGATTTTTTTATGAATTATAAAGGCATGTATCAAGTATGTCTAAGAGTTTATGATGTTTAAGTAGATTTTTCTTGTATAAGAAGGTTATTAAAGATGATCATGAGTCAAAAAGGATACTTTCACCTTGAGAACTCTATTTTTGATCACCACAAGTTGTCTAGGTATGCACATTACATTATGTGTCTTGTGTATGTGTAAAAACATGTTTTGGTTTATTTCGAATAAAGTTTGAAGATGTGTGGATTTATCAAAGATGAAAACTTGGTTAGATCATCATCACTATGTGGTCTCTACAAGTGTTCTTAAAGGTTGACAAGTGAAAACCAAGGTGATTCTAGGTATGCAAATGATCTTCATGATTCTAAATCATGATAAAAGGGTAACAAGGGCCTTAAGTAGTGTTATTTTAATGATGGTGGTAAAGTATGAGATCTTGAAAAAAAAAAGTGAAATCAGTGCTTTTTTAGACCTAAGCTGGTCTTATGAAGTTCTTGTGAAGCTGATACGGAAGGAATGTTGGATTTGAAGGTGAAAATTGTGAACTGCAAAGCTAAAAATTTGTACAAAGAATCTATGCTAGGTGTAATTCAAGATTAAAGTGATCTTAGAATCCAAAGATGGCTATAATTCATGGAATATTTGACAATACGGTGAAATTGAATGTGAGAATCTAGAGACCTAATTGTTAAAAGGAGGTAGGTACAAATTTGGTAAATTATATTCAAGAAAATGGTTCAAGGATTTTTTTGGAAATAATATGGTAGAATTGGTATCCATATCAATTATTATTTCTCTATGAATATTTATGCATCAAAAGGTATGTATGACTCTTCATTGGTAAAGGGCTAGTTGGCGGTGTGTTCACGTGATGATGGTAAGAAGATGGTGTAGTAATATTACAATGATTCTCGGTGATTATAAGGGATGGAAAAGTGTGTGTTAACTATGAATAAAATGAAAGTTTATGATAAATTGTCAAAATGTGTGATGGTTTTCTCCTTATGCTCTCTTGGAGCTTCAAAACTGTACTTGAGAATGTATGTACTAACATAGGACTGCAGGTGACTCTTTGAGTGCTTTAACTCTTTCCAATAGATATACATGAGTATATTGGTCTTGATATGGTGTTTTGAGTTAGAGATGATTGATCCACATGATATATTTCACCCAAATGAGAAAATCACAGTGAAGTAAGGTATAAGATACTTCATGACTAAGATGAAGAAGGAATGAATGTTATAGGTATGTTTGATGTGTTTTCTCGACTCTTTCTTGTTCTAAACATAAAATGTCACTAATAAATGCATGAGTGAAGGTATATTGAGCTCTAAAGTTGTATAAATAATATTTTATTAGACATGGTAAGACTGCATTTTCCTCTTGAAATTTCATTTACAAGAAAGTATGTGTTACATGTATGTCTTAAGCATCTACAGTGTACAAGAGTTGGTATACATAATATTTTGATGGGCTTGAAGCTAAGAATGGTGAGTACACATTTTGAAAAGGCATAAAGGCCTTGTAGTGTGATAAGATGATCATAGGTATGACTAAGCATGATTGTTGCTCTTATTTGGGTCTTGAGAAAAGTGTCAAGCTATAGGTGTAGTGTATATGTATAAGAGGTAGAGCATGTGTCCTTCATAGTTTAAAATGATCCTCATTGACTTGTTATTCATTATCAGAAGTATTCAAGTTGTCTCAATGTTGGTCATAAAGTTTGAAAGTAATATTTTATATTGTTTTGATGCTTGTGGTGCTTGAAGAGAACTAGAACTAGAACCTATAAACCTATAGGTGAAAATTGAGAATGGTGAATGATCCTTTTGTAGTTTCATGGTGTTCTTGTTGTCTTTCCAAGGTTATTTAAGTAATTTATATGTGGTGTATCTCTTGTATTAACCTCAGTAAGCCTAATATGATGCTACAATATTGTATAAAGATGCATCTACAGGTATGTAATATGTGTATTGTCCAAGATTGAAGGGGGAGTACATGTTACTCCATGAAGGTATTTTGGTGAGATCAAGTGATAAAGAGGCATATTATTGAAAAATTGAAGCTAGATTTATAGGTAAGGATGAGTTTTTTGATGGTAATGTGTAAAATGGTATGAAATGGTGCTTTTATAGGTGTAAGATGTGGTGCATAACTCAGACTAGTTAGGGGAGGAAGCGAGAGTGATTCTAGAAGGTGATATGGATATTCTCAAGGATTTAAGATTTGGTTCTTCTAAGTCTAGAGGGAGTGATGGAAAGCTATACCAAAGGGGTGAATGGTATGTTGAAGCATGTAAAATTTGGTCTCAAAACCTTTGAAAGGTACATTAAGGGATCTATGTTCTCAAGGTTGGATGATATCAAGAAACATGTGACAAAAACAAGTTTTATGCTTTCTCAAGCTAATATAATCCAGGGATGAATGTATGCATAGAATTTTTGGTTCTAAATCAGAATTTTGTCATGTTCATGAAGACTATGGTTCAATTATAGGGCTAGTGCGGTGATTCCATGAAGGAAAAAACAAAGTTTGGAGGTGAAATGACTATTTTTGTATGCTTTGATGATGGATGATGATTATTTATCCCAAAGAAAATATATGATGATTCTTTATTCATGATTTTTGGAAATTTTAGATGGTGTATGTGCTTGGTCCAGGGGGAGTATGGTCTACATGCTTGAAAAGAGGCTAAAAATTAGGTTTTGAGTGAAATTTTCAAAATTTTGAGCTTGTTTAAAAACTTAGTTGATGTTTCTAACAAAAGAATGATCCATCTATGAATCTGAGGAAGATGAAGAATATGTTGATACAAGTATACCTTTTTCATTAATGTAAAAAGGGGAGAAGTTTAGGTGCTTTTCCATAAATGACAAAGGGGGAGATTGTTGGCATGTTGTTTTTTAGGTAATTGATTCAAAACCCCATTAATGACAAAGTGGATGATGGATTAGAGTATTATTATGCCAAGGATGATGATGACATGAAGTTTCGGTGGTGTTCATGGTTGTATAGGTTGATTCAGTGAGGATTGTTTGTTCTTGCAAACCCAATCAGGTGACCTAGCTAGGCTAGGTGATGGTGCATGGTGGCATGAGCTTCTTGGTAGCTTGAAATTAATGTTGAAATGATGGAGAGAATTTTTGGAGAGTTATTGGGCACTCATATGATCTTTTGGGTGAGATACAAGTTGGTGACCATGATTCAAGTACTCATTTAGAGCAGGTATAAATGCTAGATTGCACGAGGATGTGTTATGGAGCTGTATGATACCATGGATGCATGTATTTATTTTTATTATGATGTATTAGATATTTTAGGACCATCGCGAGTGTTTTAATGATGAGTTATAGTGTCCTTTTTGTTGACCCTATCATTTACAATGTAAAAATCTAAGGGATAGTTATGAAAATGAGATAGGATGGAAATATTGAGAGATATTTGTGACATGGTGATGAATTTATATGTTATTATTGTGTGTAATTTTGTTGTGGGAAAAATTTCAGTTTGTTATAATGAGTATTTTGCATGTTATGTCAGTTTTTATGAAACATGGTCAAGAACAAGGCTATTTCAAGCACAAATTGGAACTTTGATGCTCAACCTGAATTGTGTGATTTGCATGAGATCTTATGGATTTCAGTGATATTTATAAATTTATTTTATAAGGTTTCAAAAAATAATGAGGTCATTTCATCGTCAGGTTTTTATGAACAAATGTTAAGAAGGTAAACAACTCATTATGTGTTTGAAACCCTAGCTTGAAAGTGGATTGAGAGATTTTCTTCCTAATTAGAAATTTTTTTATTTATATTGCTTGTATGATGATTGTAACATGTATATTACTATTTCATATTTCCAGAAAGGTATGGTAGAGGTTTTGGTGATGAGTTAACCCCACTCAAACAAGTCAGTTTTGAAGAAGTTCATTTTGGGACAAGGTTTTCCAAAGGAGTTGCAAACTAAATTATAATTATATGATTTATGTGAGTTTATATTGATTTAAATGATAGTTTTAGGTCATGGTGATGAATATAAATAGTAAAAATGCTTCATTTATGTTGGTGGTAAATGGGCGAGTTTTGGAGCAATTAGAAAGAGTCTTGATAAACTTGACATTGTAGGAGATACAAGAGGAGTTATGAAGGGATTCAAGTTGTTTATAAATGATAATTTAGAGATATTTATAGTGATATAAGTTTTTTCTCATGATTATGAGTTTTTATATGGTTTCGAGGTCATTTTTGGATAAAATGATTTTTGGCTTTTAGGACAAAACTACTTTTACTAAAAGATTGAGTTTATTAGTAAATGAAATGGATTAGGTTATGCTTTCAATCACATTAAATGTTAATAGGGATGAATTTTTAATCCAATGAATCCATTTTTAGTTCTTTAATGTATTAGGAAGGTTGTTAACCAATTGTATTTTTAAAACTACTTTTTGGGCAGCTTGATTTGGTGAAGGAAAATGTTGATGTAGTTTCAACTCGAGGTTGTTTCAAGTGTTATAAATTGATTAGAATTTTTATACAGGTTATTTAATTTACATTTATTGGTCACATTTCATATTTTAGGTGTTATTTTATGATCTTGAAGCCAAAAGGTGAAGACAGGGTGCTAGAAACATGTGTTTGTGAAGACAATTAGCCACTAGGTGCATTAAACAAAATAATTTTATTGGTTCATGTAAATCGCAACCATGTATGATGTTTAAATGTAATTTTAAACATTTTGGGTGATTTTAGAACATGAATAAAAATATTTTTGGTGTTAGGATATTTTTTCTTTCTAATGATGGGGATGTGAGGATTTTGGTGTATGGATGAAGGGTTTTAGCTAGGTCGACCTACTTGGGTCACTTGTGACTATTATGATAAAGTATATGGGTTTTTAAAAAATTTAATGGTCATAATAAATGATGGACACCAACCTATTTTCTAATTTTAATGAAGTAAATATTATAAAATAATATTTTAAGGTGCTTTTGTGAGCTAGTTGTGTGTGTGCAAGAAGTGCGACCTAGGTGTGGTTGATTTACAGATGCTTGAGCATGAAATGAGATATGATAAAATTCATAACAGGTTGAAGAAGGATAGAAAGCATGTGTGTAAGAGTTTTAAGTTTTGAAAAGTGAAGAAAGTGCTTGATTGTGAGAGATTGAAGACCTAGGGTTTGAACAAGATGTTGTGAGCTGAAATTGTGATCTCTATCAATTGTGGAAGCATAAATACATCAGATATATTCTTCATAAGGTGGCTGAGAGGGAACTTTATCATATTGGGGTGTTGTATCCTCCTTGTGGAGTTATTACTTCACAAAATTAGGGATTGGTGCTCCTTGTAGGATTGTAGCTCTACTAAACTAGGGGTTGGTGCTCCATGTGGGGTTGATATCTCACTAAATTTAATACATATCAATATAAATATTGTGTTTCATTAGGTTTTATTCCCCTTAAGGGTTTCCCAATTATATCTTATGTCTTCCAAGTTAGGTCATCTGGAAGTAAACACAAAATGATGGCTTCTAAGTTAGGTCATATGGAAGTAAACACAAAATATTGAATAGTTTCCCCTTGAGTTATCATAGGAATATCAAGTGATGATAAAGAAGAGTTTGAGGCTAAGGGAACACTAGGAGTAGGTGCCAAAGAAGCTATAGTGGGTGATATAGATGGAATATCCATAACAGTGGTAGGAATAACATCGAAAACATCCCCAATAGGTAAGGTGATTGATGGAGATACATATATATGAGAAGAGAAACAAATGGGTGTAGATGATGTAATAAGAGGAGATGAAATAGTAGGATAAGAAGAAGTGATAGATGGAGGTGACTCATACACAGTGCTAGATGCAATCTTAAGAGAAGGCAATGATGGAATAGGAGATTCATATTCTACAATATGAAAAGAAGGAGAACCATGGCTATAAACTACCTCATCGAGTGTCGGATAAGAGATTCAGAAATGAGAATCTCACTAAGAATGTTATCAATAGGATCATAAACATAATATGAAGAAGTATGCAAGCTAGTATGAGATGTATCATGAGAAGAAATATCATAAGTAGGAGAATCATGAGAAGGAACTATAGCAGTGGCCTGACTAGGAGAAGAAGAATCAACATGTACATGTGAATGATGATCAATACCAAGCATGTAATCAATAAGATAATCATCTAAAATTTATTTAGAAAGATTCGATGGAGGATCACAAGTAGCTGCACAACATGGTGTACAACAAGTGAAAGCTATTAGATTCTCAACAATACTAATTCAATGGGAGAATATTTAAAATGGGTAGGCACATATTGCTCACCATTTAGAAGTTATTGTTGGATATGAGATAGAAGAGGACTATGATTACTATAGAGAGTTGTGATCTTAGCAATGGAATCCTCATCTTAGATGGAATTAACACTAAAATGAGACATGATGGGCGAAGAAGATGAACTATACTTATCCATTAGGGTTTGAAGTGGATCCTAGGGGAAAATTTTCTAAAGTATCGGTTCACCGAAATGATTAATTGAAATATGAAAATATTATGTATTCTAAGTTAATCTAAACTAGTATCGTATTGGAATAACTTATATGAAATGAAATACAAATGCTAAATATTTTATTTTAATATTTAAATGAAATGAAATGAAATGAAATGAAATGAAAGAAATAGAAGGGGTGAGATACTAACCTTAAAATATCTTACCTTGTGTGTGTCAAGACTAAACATGATGATGTACAAATGAAAGAAAATGTGACAAAAATAGCTAGAAAGTTACAAAAATGGTGATTTTCTTAGACTAGGGCACTGGAGGAGGAGAGGCACCTATGGGCACCCTGTTCTATAGTATGGGCACTCTGGTTTTCCAAATATCTCGGGATCTAAATTTGTGAGTGTCTCTATATCTTTGCGAGTATCTTGATCTTTGTCATGTTAGTGTCATAATATCCTTGCTGATGATATCTTAAACCTGCAACAAATATCTACTTGCAAAACCCCATAAAAATCATAAAATTCCTATAAACTAAAGATGCATATGAAGGGGTCACACTGACCTTAGCTGCCACAATGGTGGACTTATAACTAAGTGTTACACTACATTCTAGACCTAATGTAGTTTTGTGTGTTTTTCTGTGTAATTATGTGCTTGGGGTGCCCTAATTTCAATGTAGCAAAGATAGGGGCAATAGCTAGATGTAAAATGAAAATGGTATATGGAATAGAATGAATACAACCATTTATATCCGGTTGTGTGATGCAATGATGCCAAAATGTAGTCCCTTTCCTTAGTAGATAGCTAGCCCTTGATAGTAGATAGTTTTCCCATAAGATAATAGGTATGTTATGTTTATATAGGGATATCTTGCTCAAATTTTGACACTAATGACCTAACATGCCGACTAGTACCTAGGGGAAAGAGAGGGTAAATTATAAATACCAACCTCGAAACTCTAAATTACATGCTAATTTTTCTAGGACTAGTGAACCTAAAATTAAGGATTGGGGCACCCATGGGTGCCCCAGTACTACCCTAGGTGTCATAGTCAAAGAATAGAGAAAAAAGCCGGCCAAATAATGACATGTGAGACTCCGTAGGAGATGACCGAAGCGTGCAAATAACTAATGACCATGCAAGATAAATTTTGATGATAACCAACTAATTGATGACAGGACTAGGGGATAGGTCATGATTGAATATTTTTCTTACGTCATATTCATATATAAAACAACATACTTAGTGTATAATTGTAATAATAAGTGCATGATTTAGTTCTACGGTGGTGTTGGTTAATCTGTGATGGGAAAGGTAATGCATTACAAGTCAACAAAAAAGCATGGTAAAGCGTTGCAAGTTTGGTATGAAGGTGAATCAAAAGTAATAATCGCTAAGATTCAAACTTTCAAAAATCAATTTGAGTCTCTCAAAATGATCAATAACATGAAAGGATTAGGTGAATATGTGAAATAAAAAGTTATTATACAAAAGTTTTTAAGGTCACTAACTCCTAGGTTTGATTCTAAAGTATCTATTATTGAAGAGGAAAATGATCTAACTACCTTGAAGATGGATGAGTTACATGGTACTTTGACTTCTTATGAGATGAGAATAGGTGATTCCAAACCAGCCAAGAAAGATATTTATTTCAAATCTGAAATTAAGGCTAAATGCAAGAAGGTGAAGGATGATGATGTTACTCCTAAAATTGAAGATGAAGAACTCTTTGCTATGATGGATAGAAGATTGAAGCTTGGATCTAGTAAGTATAGAGGTAAACTTCCATTCAAGTGTTTCAATTTGTGGTGAAGTAAGCCATTATGTTGCTAAGTGCTCTCATAGGCATGAAAAGGAAGATGATGAAGACCATGAAGTTGGACATAACAAGAAGAGTCACAAGTTTAGTAAAGGTAAGAAGAACTTTAAGAAATTTGAATTTAACACGAAGGAAAAAATAAGCTTTAATACAAAGGAAGATGATGAATTATCTGATGCTAATAGTGGTGTTTCAGATTTTGAATCTGAATCGGATAATGAGAATATAGGTAAAGATGCCTTTTTCATGGCTAAAAATGTAATGTGGTCTTGGTGAAGGTTTTCACTATTAGGATATTTATATTAAATTATTTTAGTTATTCTGATGAATATGATGAGGATGCCAAAGATGATCTTGAGAACATTCAAAAGGAGTTAAAGCATGCCTAGGGAGAACAAGAAGTTTTGTTTGTAGGTAAAGGAATATGAAAATCATATTCATAAGCTATAAGAAAGGTACAAGTCTGAATCATGCAAGCAAAATGATTCAATCATATTATTAGAATAAAAAGTAAAGTATCTTGTCTGAAGTTTGCAATATAAATAAATTATGTGTTCAATATTTGAAGAAGATATAGAGTTCCTAAGAGCTGAGATATTTGAACTTGGAAAGATGGAAATTTCCTTTTAGAAGTTTGAGAAAAGTGCCAATGATCTAGATGATCTACTTGGAAAACAAAGATCAGCGGTGATAGCTTTGGTTTTGGTTTCAAAGAGGAATATAAATGCAAGGAGTTGAAGCAAGAAGACATGATTCTAAGAAAGGAAGAAGGTGAACCTATCATCAAGGAAGAAAATAAGAAAGTATTCATTAAGGAAAATGAGAAATCAAGGCCAATTAGGAAACCTAATGCCTCTAGTATGAAATAAATTTCAATGGATATTATTATACTTGTAATGCATTTGGTCATAGGGCTAAAGAGTGTATAAGGTCTCCTAGAGATACTCATCCATGGAGAGACAATAGGAGTGAGAAAGAAAATAATGTTGTATTCTACAAGTGCAATGAGGTAGGCCATGTTGTTAGTATTTTCTTGAATGACTCATCTAGTCATGTTGATGGTTACAAGAGGAAGAGTTTTGTAGTTTGTTATAATTGTAATGGATTTGGTCATGTTGCAAGAAACTGCTATCATGACTATTCAAGGAAAAACAAGAGTGCTCAAGGTCCTAGAATGCAAGGAGGTAGCTTTCAAAGGACAAGAATGCATAATAATAGTCAAGAAAGGAATTGGGAGCCTAGAAGAGATCATGTGGTCTCATCAAATGCTGGAGTTGATGGAAGGAAAGTTATAACTTAGAGTTCAAATCAGAAGAGAGAAGGATTTCTACAGGTGTCTAAGAGGTCTTGGTACCTCTTCAAGACCTTATTTTAGGTCTTCATGGTGTTCATATACCTCTACTATGCTTCTTAGAGGTGTATTAGTTCATATGAAGCATTGGAGTGAGGGGGAGCTATCTAAGTCAAAGTGTTTCTCCTCCATGATGTCAAGGTATGTCTTCTCAAGTCATTTTTAAAGTTCTTGTGGATCTAAGTAATTGATCATGTTGTGTGAGTCAATTTTTAAGTCTTGGTGTCTTCATGGGTACATGACTGTGTGCACAAATCAATGTTTGCATTACCATGGTGTATTGTCAGTTTGAGATGACTCAATGTGTTCAAGAGTCATTTTTACATATCATATGAAGACTATAGTGTTATGAAATTTATGAAGTTGGTATTCTTGTTCTCTGTTTTGAGTTTAGCAATGTTATCTTGCATAGTAGTTTGTGGTATTTCTAAGTCCCAATTCTAAGTAAAATATGAAGTATTTGAGTTTGTTATGAGTTATAAAGGCATGTGTTAACTATGTATAAGATTTTATGATTTTAAAGTAGTTGTGTTCTTATCTCAAAAGGTTATTAAAAATGATCATGAGTCGCAAAGGATACCTTCTCCTTGAGAATTTTGTTTTTGATCACAACAAGTTTTTAGGTATGCACATTAGATTATGTGTCCTTGGGTCTGTGTCATGTGTATCAAGGTGTGTTGGTTTCTTTTAAATAAATTTTGGAGATGTGTTGATTTATCAAAGATGACAACTTGGTTAGATCATCATCACTATGTGCTCTCTACAAGTGTTTTTAAAGGTTGAAAAGTAAAAACCAATGTGATTCTAGGTATGAAAATGATCTTCATGATTCTAAATCATGAAAAAGGGTTCTCGGGGCCTTAATTAGTGCTATTGCATTGATTATGGTCAAGTATGAGATCTTGACAAACAAGGATATGTGTATTCGGAGTGCTTTTTAGTCCTAATTGGTTTTGTGAAGTTCTTGTGAAGTGGTACAAAAGGAATGTTGAATTTGAATGTGAATATGGTGGACTCCAAAGGTAAAATTTTGTATAAAGCATCTAGGATAGGTGTACTGAAGATTCAAGTGATCTCAGTCTCCAATGATGGCTATAATTTTGGGGATGTTTGATAGTACAATTAAATTCAATGTGAGAATCTAGAGACTTAGTTATCAAAAGGAGGTAGGTGAAAACAAGGTAAATTATCTACAAGAACATGGTTCAAGGATTTTGGTGGAAATAATATGGTAAAATGGGTATCCATATCAATTAGGATTTCTCTATGAATATTTATGCATCAAAAGTTATGTATGATTCTTAATTGTTAAAGGGTGGTTGGTTGTGTGTTCACATGATGATGGTAAGAAGATGGCGTAGTAAGCTTAAAATGATTCTTAGTGAATATAAAGGATGGACAAGTATGTTTTAACTATGAATAAACTGAAAGTTGATGATATATGGTCAAAATATGTTATGGTTCTCTCATTATTCTCTTTTGGAGCTTCAAGAGTGTACTTGAGAATGTATGTACTAATACAATCTTGTAGGTGATTGTTTGAGTTCTTTAAGTCTTTGGAATAGCTATGCATGAGTATATTGGGCTTGATATGGTGTTCTAAGTTAGAGATGATTCATCCACTTGATCTATTTAACCCATATGAGAAAATCATAGTGAAGGCATGTATGAGATACTTCATGACTGAGATGAAGAAGGAATGAATGTTATAGGTTTGTTTGATGAGTTCGCTCCACTCTTTCTTGATTTGAGCATCAAATGTCACTGGTATATGTGTGAGTTAAGGTATTTTGAGCTCGAAGTTTTATGAAGAAGATGTTCTTAGACATGGTAATATCTGCATTGTCCTCTTGAGATTTCATTTGCAATAAATTGTGCTATAGGTATGTCTTAAGCATCTCTTGATTAACAAAAATAAGGGTTTTTTTACCTAGATGACCTAAAGGGATATCTAGGGTATTAATGTTAATCTAGTTAGGAGGACTAAAACACTTTGTAAATGAACTAAAGCAATATGAAATAAATGTAAATAAACTATTCTAGATGAAATAAAACCCTAATGTGCAAGAGAAGAGTAAGGAGAAGACTTAGCTGATAACATGATATTGTCGCACAATGTCATGGATCTGGAAATAGAATCTAGAAGTGTAGACGAACCCTCAAGGACCCTACGAAGGGTAGGTATGGAATGTATGAGATGAAACATGTTCCTGGGAGTGTATTGAGGTGCCCCAAGGCACCCTAGTCTGTATGTCTGGGTGATCAAAACACTGCAAGTCCTCGGAATCTAAATTTGGTAAGTTTGCTAAATGTCTCTGAGTACTTCTTATATGTCATGCTAGATTCATCGGATGAGCTAGAGAATTGACCCGTAATGCAAGGAGAAGTATCAAACCCTGGAAAAAATGAAAGATGCATATGAATGGGTTAGATTGACCTCATCCGCCAAACTAGTCAACTTATCATTGAGCGTTGCACTACATTATGGAACCTAATGTAGTTCTTTGTGTGTGTGTGTGTGTGTGTGTGTGTGTGTGTTTGCATATCATTCCCTATGTTCTCTCATGCCAGCCACACTTTATGAAGTAGCGTGAAATAGTAGCTATAGAAATGTAAGTAGCATGTGTGCATGGAATAAAATGGAATCCCTCCCCCTATAAAGTGTGTGTGATGTAGATATCCTAGCTTGAATACATGGCACTATGTGGATGCAAGTGATGCAATGGATGCAACCCTAGATGGAGTAATAGTAGTGATAAGATGTAATGACCTAGGACCCTTATTATGGTCTTATAGCTTTATATTTATAGGGATATCAAGATTAATTTTGTAATTAATCGACAAGGCTGACTAAGAAGAAGATAAGGATGACCAATAGCTAGAAGTGACCCAAAAAGAAGTGGAAGAGGTTGTGCATAGAATGAGGCACCAAGAATGTGACTAGGGTGCCTTAGGACACTTGATCTGAGGATGGGGCACCCGATTTCGAGGATAGAATGTCATAAAGGTCATGTAATGGGATCATAGGTATCGGGAAATACACGGGAAAGAAAAAATAAAAGATAAGAAAAAAGGTGGCCAAATGGTGGGATTAATTAGTACTTTGTACACTTGAGAACCTTCTAAATAGTAGTATTATCTAAATAACTCTCCTAGTTATTTAGAAAAATCACATACATATTCTGGCTCATAGATCTTCATTGCAGTGGTGTGCACCTCGGTTGTCTTCTTGGCACATTCACTTGGTCATTATCTCCTTGCGAACCCTTGTGTTCTTCTCCTTGCTCATTTCCATTTTCCTTTTCTTCTTTGTTTCACTCTTTCCTTGTGCACATTTTCGCACATTCACCTTCCTCTTAGCAGCTCCTTCATCCTACACATGCACCTTGCACTTGCTTGATTAACTAAGTCCTTGGCCCTCCCATGTGCCCCGCACATTACCTTGTAATAGTTGCACCTTGACCATGTGTTCTCTGTGCATCGTTTGCCTCATTTCCCCTGTGTGTGTTACATGCACCTTCTTTCTACCTTCTTCCCTTGCCTCATTCTTCCATGCACATATCTTTGCACCCTCCTTTGTGCCTTTCCATGCCATGTCATTCTTTGACACGCTTGAGTGTGCCACATGTAACGATCCAAGCACACCAATAGGGCGTTGAATCCTTGCAACAAATCAATGATTGACACATGACGAAATGACACAAAAATTTGCATAGTTGTATGTCCTTTTAGCCAATTGAAGAAGATCACATGTCTTACATGTGAAGACAACTCGAGTAACTACCGACAGCCATATCTTTTTCTAAATAACTTTGATTGGTGTGCACCTAGTCTCAACCGACAACTACTGACATAGGCTATAGTGATAGATACTCAAATTCAAATCCTTAGTGGATATGGTAGGTGAGAAATGGGAAAACATCTTTCTAGGGATTAATGAGTAGATCAGATTACTCCAATCATCTGATTTGATATAATCTGCCCTCCTTCCTTCTCCAATAATCCAAATTGACTTGGGGCAAAGCACATTTGACAAATTTTCGGTGGTTTTATAGGCATTGAATGTTTCTTATTGGTGGTTGCATTTCAAATTTGGATTTTCCCTCCTCTTCTTATTAAATGAATTCATCTATAAATATAAGAGCTCGGATCATTTTTATGTTGGAAATTTTGGATCCTTACACATTTTTCTAAGGACTTCATATTCTTTGTATTCTGAGTTGCAAACCTCTAGATCTGTCTCATGCATGTGGGTATTGGCCTCTTCCACCATTGTAATAGTTCTGTGTATTTTTGTAAGTAATGGAAGCATAATTTTGTGACTATTCTCTGTCCTAAGCATGTTTTTATTCTTTCTTCTTACCTTTCTTTTACATTGCATGCTTGTTGTGTCATTCTACGTCCCTTGCAGTCCCCTTTCTAGTTATGTTCCATGAAACTAATATGGTAAATGTGTTTTAGTTATGTTACACGTGCCTAGCCTTCTTTCACACATTTCCCTTCATTTTTTCTCAGAATAGATAGTGTTCATCCCTCTTTTTCTGGTGCTATCACCTTTTAGTGTAGTTTCCTTTCATGTTATCCTTATATCCTTGGTCCCTTGGAATTGTTAGCTTAGTCTTCCCTTTCAACACTAGGAGTAGCAGTAGTAGTAGAAGATAGAGGAACCGACCTTCTCGAAGATCTGTCTCAAGCACGCAAGGTCCCACAACTTGGAGATGGCTCCATTGTTGTCTCAAACGACTTGATCCTTCCATATCCAACATATAGGTGCAAGTTTGATGACCAAAAGTTTCTCGCACGCCCAGTGGGACAAGCAATGAAATCTTAAATTTCATATTACTAAGTTTTGGTGTGTGAAGTTAGTATTTCTAGCCTTTTGAGGATTATTTCAACACATATGACAACTCCCAACATTTATAGAACTCCCGTTTTGTAGTCCTGAGTGCCTTTTATGAGAAGAGTGTGTTGGTGCTCAATTTGGTCTCGCCCCATTTGTCCTTGAAATTATTCAATTTGTGGGCTCTGTTGTGTTTTCTATCTCCCGTATTGATGCATGAAAGCTCTATCCTTCATTTAATTTCCATGATCAGTCCCTTCCTTTGGTCGAGGATCACTTAAAATCTAGAATTTATTTTCATTCCTCTGTCCATGTGAAAAGATTTGTAACTTGGGTGAAAACTCGGAGTTTTTCCTTCGTCCATTTTCCACTGATCGTGTTTTGTTTTCCCTGTCATTTTTGTCCCAATATCTATGGAAACGTGATTAGATGCAGCTTGGAAGATCATATTTGGGCCTTATATCATTTCCAAATTCTCTGTCTTGAAAGAAAGATTCATTTCCAGGCTCAAATGGTGATGTTCTTGTATTTTATTGTTTGACGGGAGTGTTTTTCCCCGTCAAATTTACATCTCAGCATCTGTGGAAATGTGGTCCTTTTTGGTTGGATGTGGCTTGATGGGACACTTTGAAAAATCTAATGCTTGATTCAACTCAAAACTTGTCCACGAGGAGGGTCAATGCTCATCTGAAAATTTTCCTTTTGGTTTGGCCTTGGAGTTGCGTCGGGGAGACACATGAAGATTTCTGCTACCTTGCCCAAACTTAGACAATTGTTTTATGTAGCCGATATAGTTTTAGAAAACCATGGATACGTGGAGGGATAGCACTCATTTGAGGATCCACCTCAGGGTCCCACCTTAACAATTGCGACACGGAGACATGTGGAGGCTTTCGTCGGCTCTGCTCTATACTTAAAATTTTCAAAGCAATTTTGAAAGGCCCGGGACATGTAGAGGGACTCCACCTGTTTGGGGACTGAGCCCTAAATTTTATTTTGAAGAAGTGCTAGGAGGAAACTTGGAGGCTTTCGCTCACTTCTACCCTTGCTTGGACTTTTCAATTTCGCCGAGGAAAATTGTCTCGGACCCTAGACACATGATGTCTTCCACTGATCCTTAAACTTTTTAACAAATCTGCCAGATGAGACACATGGTGAGCCCGTGCTTTTTTGGGTCTCTAATTTTGGGGACCATCTCAAAGTATGCCATTGAGACACGTGGAGGATTCTGTTGGCTCCTTTTTGTTGAGACTTTTTAGAGACCAAAAGGCATTTTCTTGGGCCCATGGCACATGGAAGGCCCATGCTTATTTGGAAACTTTCCCCTGTACTTCTCCTTTGTAGTTGTGCCAAGGAAACATGTGGATGATTATAAAATAAAGTGGAGAAGGGGCATAATCAATGGTTGTTGTGCATTGCACCTTTTTTCCACCATTTTCTCCAAGACTCTTGGAGATGCAAATACGCACTATTTTTCATCATTTTTTGATGAAATTCCTTGTCATCTTTGTCTGTAAAGTGCCATTGAATGGATTCGGAACTTAATTTGTGAGTCCAAGGATTGTTAAGATTGATATTTTGAAGTTGGAATTGCTCAGAACCTATAAAAACATGAATTACCAGAGAAGATGGATGCGGGGTAGAGTTGCAAAGGAAAAAGAGGGAAAATGATGAAATGATGAAGGTTGTAGGTGCAAAGGATGGAAAAGGTGTTGCCTCGAGAGTGAAAAGGATTACCTATCATATCTAGTTATACAGAGCCTTGAAGAACGATTAAAAAGGGATTTCTCACATGACATAATCAGAATGATTAGAAGGATTTCCAAAAGGTTGTGGCATGACATCCTAGTCATTAGTCGAGGGCCCAAGAAACGTGATCAGTTCACAATTGGTCCACCTGAGAGCTTTGGATGTGATTTTTTAAATGTTGCTTCTACGAGGCAAATTGGTAACAAGCAAAGGTCCCTCGAATATTCTTCTCTTTTGGGGGGAAAATTGAGTGAGTAAAATGTATAAATGCAATGAGAATACTCTTGCAAAGGGTCGGGGGTTGAATTCTTAAGAGAAAATTTGAGAAAAGCCGTCTTCTGAGAGACTAATCTAAGATAACTTTGTTAATTTAGTCGTATGTTATATTTTCTATCCTGTTAATTTGGTTATAGATATATAGCCATTGAAAAGCATTGAGATTGATCTAGAAGATTTCCCCTATTGATGAATTTAAGCAATTTTAAAATTAATTTGTGTCAATCTTGGAGCAATTAGTGTCTGCTTTGTTTCAGAATGTCTGCAAATGTTTTCTTTCATTCCTATTGCAATATTACATTGAAATCTTTGTGAAATCACATAGGATCTCGTCCCTATGACAGTTTAGTGGCATTTACAATTTCATTTCAAGAAGAGCCTTCATCCTGTGATGAGATAAACGATTTAAAATCACTCCAATGTCATTTGTTGATAAAGATTATTTGTAAGTATTTGGGTGTACCTTAGGTGTGATTGATCAGAGATTTTGGTGTTTAATTGAGTCTTTTAACTTGAGCCTTTGTGTTATATTTTCAAATATTATGTGAAAATGTGTTTATCTAGGCCTCCATTGAAGCAAACCTTCTGGTTGAAGGAACATCTTAACTATTCTGAAGCTTTTATTGTTGAGTTATCCATTGTTGTGAAGTTTCTCAAAGATCTGGTATAATTAACTTTATCCTGCTTAATCTCCCACCAAAATCATTCAAAAACCATGAATCCATCCTGAACTACCCCTGTTTTTCCTGTATATCCATAAAGGAACAAAATCTATTTACTAAAATATGCTAGAACAATCAGGATTTCATAATGTCTTTAGTAACCTTAGCCTTGTTTTGAAAGTATCTCCATCTTTTAGAAGTGACAACTCTTGAGAGTTAAATTATGGAGTATTGATCATACTTTCCCAAGGTTTTATTCATAAAATTTGTGCAAAAGAAGGATATCTCCATCTCCTTCATCAAATAGAGGTTACACTATGGGTCCTCTCACCCTAGTTGAAAGGCATGGCCTAAAGCAGTGAGGATAGGTCAAATCCTCTTAAAGGTGTTATCCATCTCTCCACAAATATGAGTGACAAAGGGCCAATTAGATCTCATCCCTAGCTACAAAATGACACACATCATGATCTATCTATCTCTAAGCTCCATGTCAAATATGTGATGCTTCTCAGCTTGAAAGGGAGAACAAATTTGGATACCAATAGAGTGCATACTAGAAAGAGTGTTGCGAGTCGAAGGATCTTTTAAATACCTCCAGATTTCATCGAGAAACACACGCAATATATCTATTGTGTGTGTATCCCCATATCCATTCCACCATATGCACTCTACTCCTCATAATAGAAAAAGGGCACCCTACCATGATGCTTTATCCTCCTCATCCTCCAAGGAACTTTTCTAACTTCATTGGTGGAAGCCCACTCAATTTCAATGCTCAGCATGATATGCCAGTGGTTGCACTCAAAATTATCCCATAATTCATTGGATAAAATCAAGTCACCCCTATTAAACACATTCATGATGTGGCCAATGTATACTTTGTCTATTTGATTGAAAATAATGATGAAAATTTTCAGGTTTATTGCAACCTCTTTCAAGGGTAAAGCACTCCAATGGTATTGTGGCCTAAGACCTACATCTATTGCTACCTGGGATGATCTTGGAACAGATCTTTACAATTAATTTGAAGATAAATCAGATCATTTATCACTTTGGTGGAGAAGATGACTACAACAAAGTGTGCACCCAATGAAGCAGATGAATGATTTCAACATCATATTCTAGAAGACTTAGGATAAAATTCGTCAAGTGGTAATTCCCACAACCCAACATGATTTCTTGTATTATCTAAGGACTTTGAATAGTGAAATTTCAGTCATGATTCAATCAATGGGAGGTAGAACCTTATCTGCTTCATACAACATTGCAATAAGGGTAGAAAAAAATCTTATTCAGGTTGGTAAGTTAGTGCCTAGGCCTCTTGTGCCCTTGTTCTCGAGAGATGTCTTTAGTGCCCCAAACTTTTATTACTCCAATTCCAATATAGAATGCACAACCGATTGCATATACATCTTACTCCTCTACAAAGCAAAAAGAAGATGATGAATTGAAGGCCTTGATTAGAAACTTATCCAATAAGGTCATATCATTTAAAAAGAAAAAAGCACAAGCTTATAGAGGTAGTTATAATCAAGCACAAGGCTAGATTGATCAAACTTTGCAAAATCAATATGGGAATCAAAGGTACAGATAAAACTAGCAGAATGGTAGTTGGCATGTAAAGGAATTCTCTATCTCTGCACAACCTCTTCCAGCACCCAACACAAGTTAGGCACTTGTCCTAGTCCAGAAAAGCATGGTGCGGGAGTTTGAATAATTCTTTCCTTGCAATATGTTTCATAGTCGGTATTATTGCATTAATATTATGCACGCAATCAACATGATTTAGAATGCTTCCAGCTGTGAGCCTTCAATAAGTGCACCTAAAGTAGATAACCCAGAAAGGCAAAAATTTCCTCAAGAGGAAAATTTGATGTTCTTTGGAAATGATGAATTCTATTCAATTAAAAAAGATACTGAAGAAACAAGCGAGACCACACACCAAAGTTGCAGACAACATAATATACAAGAAGAGAATCCTTGAGTCTATTACACAGGTCATAATTCCAGAAACACAAGCAAACCCTCAAAAGCAAAGGGAATTAGCTAAGACATCCAAAGCAATAAAATCTCTCAAGTTCCCACACGAGGCTACGCGTAAAGCTCCTTTGGAAATGGTGTGCACCCCTCCTTTAATAGGTCAAGCCTCTGTGCCAACTAAGGTCTCTACCTCTATACGAGAAACCAAGAAAGGATGTTGTTATTCCTCAAATGTGAAAGTCAATGGGTTTTCCATTCAACATTGTGGACCAGATGAAAAAGAAAAACATAAATTTTACAATGTGGGATGCCCTGACCATTCCATCCCAGTGTGATTTGTTGAATGAAGCATTGGTGCAACTCCCATGCACCGATCGAACTATGTAGGCGTTGTGTGCTTCTATCAACATCTTCCAAGAAGAGGAGAAGAAAGTAAGTAAAGTTGTTAAAACCCCACCCTTCTATATGTCTTTGATCATAGGAAAACATCTTGTCCATAACTATATGATTGACTTGGGTGCTAGTACTTCTGTCATGCCTAAGAATATTGTTGATGTCTTAGGTCTTAAGTATAGCCCCCTGAAAAAGGAGTCCTGCAACTCGATGGTTCAATTGTCACTACCCTAGGAATCATCAAGGATCTTGAGCTAACCCTCCATACATGTCCAAACATAAAAATAACTTAAATGTGTCAATCATTTATCTAGCCCCTCTATTTGGATTATGTTTGTCAAGAGATTTTACTACTAAAATGGGTGGTTACTTCTCTTATGATTGGACCCATATGTTACTCAAGACAAGGTATGGTACTGGTTTACCATACAAGATGAGCCAATATTCTTCTATCATGTAGAGTCATATGTCCCATCTCTTCTCCAAGCCAACTGTTTGATCTAAGAAGAACAAGCTTCGAGTTCTAGAAGAGAAGCCTCTATCACCTTCTATTCTTGATCTAGTACTTGATGAGTGGGCAAAGAGGCACCATAAATCTAACCCATATGCTAAAGAACTGATATATTATGAAACTAGGATTGGTACCTCACTGCATTCTTGAATAAGAAACTATGTTGCCAGGCCTATTCAAGAAAAAGGAAGAGAACCTTAGTCTATGGAAGTTATACTTTTACCGATCTAGAAGCAGAAATGACGTAGGAGTAGGAGTCATTCTCATTTCTCTTAAGGATGAGAAATTGTTCTTTGCTCACTAGTTTTAGTTCAAATATTCTAACAATGTGGCAGAGTATGAAGCACTGGTGCATGGTCTACTTATTACTGAAAAGAAGAAGATTAAGGAACTACAGATCTTTGGAGATACATTGAATTGGTTATCCATCAAGTCACCAACAAGTTCCAAATAAATAATAAGCTTCTCAAAGATTATAAACACATATTTTGGGACCTCCTTGAGAGCTTTGATGCTCTAAATATACAGATGGTGTTACACAAAATGAATAAGGAAGCTGATCAAATGGCCACACTTGGTTTGTAGTTCTCTCTTGCTGAGGAATTTATCAAAGGAAACACTTAGCACATTAAGATGGTGATCAGACCATCCATTCCAGATAACAACACCAGATGGCAAGTGTTTGATAGTGATGTGTAGATCATCCAGTTCATTTAGAATGAAGCTAAGTTCTCATCAAGTATGCAAGCTGACTTGCATGACAACTATGGTGACCAAGTGATTCAAATGAATTCAAATAAGCTACCTAAAGGTCTAGTCACCTTAGAGAAAATTTTTATCCCTAATGATGAGTTCAAGGGTGAAGAAATGTATATGCATTCCACGTAAGAAAATTACTCCTAGTTATTATTGTGCATGGAAAGGAATTTATGCTCAATAAAGCTTACGTGCGAGGATGAAAAGAGGGATTTCATCTCTCTCTATCAAAAATACAAGTGTGATATATTATTTTGGGAGTATGAAGACCTCAAATGTTTTGATCCAAGTGTTGCTTTGACCTTGATCTTGGTATCAAGATCATCAGACAAAAGTAGCGACCAATCAATCCAAAGATAGAGCCCCTCATGACAAAGGAACTATCCAAACTCATTGAGGCAAAGATTATTTTTCCCATCAAGTACTCAACTTGGGTCACGAATCTAGTTCTAGTGCACAAGAAGAATGGTGAAATTAGACTCTATGTTGATTTCAGAGATTTGAATAAGGCATCTCTAAAGGATCATTATCCTTTTCCTTAAATGGAGCAAATTCTACAGCTGTGGTTATCATGCAAATATTCTCAATGTTGGATGGGTATTTAGGTTTCAATAAGATCCTGGTTAAGGAGGGGATTAATTCAAAATAGAATTTATAGCCAAGTGGGGAACATATGCATACCATAAGATGCCCTTCGGTCTATCAAATACAGGTGCAATGTTTCAACACGCCATGGACATTACCTTCAAAGGTTACATCAATGAGTTCATCTTGGTTTACCTTGATGACATTACAATCTTCTCAAAGAAAAGTGTGGATCATATGGCGCACCTAGAGAAAGTATTTGAGAGATGTAGAAAATTTGGGGTATCCCTTAACCCCAAGAAGTGTAATTTTTTGTGGTGTAAGGCAAGATTTTGGGCCATGTGGTTTCAAAGGATGACATCACAATTGATCCTGAGCGCATTTTAGCCATCTTGGCTCTTTGCTTGTTGGCACACAAAAATGCCTTATAGTCCTTCCTCGGTAAGATTAATTTTATTAGGTGGTTTATTCCTAACTTTGCAGGATGAGTAAGGCCAATCACCTTGATGCTCAAGAAGGACATAAATTTCAGATGGACAACAGAAGGAAAAGACAGCTTCAACAAAATCAAGCCAGGGATTGCTTACACACCATCACTCATTAACCTGAATTAATCAAAGGATTTTATCCTTTATGCTTACAACATGATGCGAGTGTTTCTACTATCCTAACACAAAAAAATAAACAAGGACCGGAACAATTAGTGGATTTATTTGGTCATACGCTGAAGTATTATGAATTAAAATACAGTAACATGGAGAAATAGGTCTTCACCATCATGCCCGTGCTTAAGAAATTCAAGATTATGCTCACCATAAATCATATTAAGGTGTTAGGATTTGAATCTTATGTTAGAGACTTCATCATGGGATTAGAAGTTAGTGAAAAAGAACATGATGAGTGACCAAAATCATTGAATATGATGTGATTATCAAAACCACAAAGCTAGTAAGAGGTAGTGCACACTACAAGCAGCTTGCTTTAAGGACACACATAATGAATCTGAGACTTCATTATTTCTTGATGAAGTTCTCCCGTGTGTAGAACTTGAGTAAAAGACAAATCGATGTGCATGACTAGATGAAGGACATGATCACATTCCTTTATGAGGGCGCATACCCTCCTGGCTTAAACAAGGAAAAGAGAAGACATCTAAGGTTATAATCTATCCCTTACATTTTGATTGATGGAATTCTCTTCAAGAAGAATCTTGATGGTGTTATTAAGGTGTATCAATGGCGTGCGAGACTAAAAAAAGGTGTTAGCGAGAATTTCATGATGGATTCTCTAGTGGACACTTCTCTACCAAACTACAACAATGAAGATCATAATGGTAAGTATATTTTAGCCCACTCTATTTTAAGATACACACAAGTGGGTCACAAAATGTAAGGAATGCAATTTATTTGTAGGAAAGAAGAGATTGGAAACACTTCCCCTCTGACAAATCCATGTGGATCAGCCTTTTACACAATGGGGTTTCAACTTCATAGTCATGATCAATCCACCTTCAAGTGTTGGACAAAAGCAGGTGTTGAAAGCTATGGACTACTTCACTAGATGAGCGAAGTGGTCACACTCAAAGAGTCAATCGAGTCATTCATCCTTGACATTCACGAGTGCATATTCACAAGGTTTGTCATTCCTCAAACCATTATCTCTAATAATGCAAATGCCTTCCTTGGCACTAAAATCATTGATTGGGATTTAAATTTGGGAATTTATATGAAGAATTCTTCCAACTATTACCCCAGGAAATGGTTCGGTAGAGTCAAAAACAAGAACTGATCGAGGTTCATGAAGTGCACAATGAAAATTAGCCAAAATCGAGTGTCATACGAGAGGTCTCTCGCACACTGGGTAGATAGAATCATAGTTAAAAAGGCAATAAGAATTTCACCTTATAAGATTGTCTATGGCGAGAGAGGCTACCCTTACTTCAACGTTGGAATTGAACTCATTGGCACTTTCCCAAAGATTTGGACTTGAAGGCGTAAACAAAGAGAAATTAGAATGACAGAGCTAGTTAATATTGAATAATCAAGAAAATCTTCCATGATCAAGCTAGAACAACATCAACAAGTAACAAAGAAATGGTTTGATAGAAAATCCAAGCCTCAAGCTTTCAAAATTGGGGACTTGGTTTTGAAATGGGATGCTAACAGAGCTAAACCAGGGTGCCATTCAAAGTTTGATGCAATTTGGAGTGGCCCATACACCATTAGTTCATGCAAAGAGGCTAACTCTTTCGAGTTAACTCATCTTGATGGAGGTGTGCTGCAAATCCCAGTAAATGAGATCTATCTCAAACCCTTACATTAAGTTTTCTACATCATTTTGTACATATTAGAGTAGTTTCATTCCTCCAAGTGTTTTACACACAAATTTTTTATTTGTACATAGTTCTTTCTCCTCACATGCTTCTTGCGCATGCTCTTCTTTTCTTCTAGAGTGTCGGTCTTCTTTTAGCAGTTTGCAGGATCTGGAGTAGAGTCAAGAAATGATCCTTCAGGTGACTTCATGGGTAGTTCTTCAAAGCTACAAATCAGAATTTCATGATTACATTACAGAATCCATGCCCAACGAACACTCCAGGCTACTAATCACCTTAATCTAGCAGGAATATGGCCCCCAAAAGTTACCAAAACTATTATCCAAATAGCTCTCCTAGTTATTTGGAAAACTCATGTATTCGGCTCAAAAATCTTCATTGTAGTGGCACACACCTTGGTTGTATTCTTGGCACATTCACTTGGTCACTATCTCCTTGCACACCCTTATGTGCTTCCCCTTCCTCCTTTCCATTTTCCTTTTCCTCTTTTTCCACTCTTTCCTTGCACGCATCTTCTGTGCATTTACCTTCCTCCTAGTAGTTACTTCATCTTGCACATGTTCCTTGCACTTGATTCAATTAGCTAAGTCCCTAGCCCTCACATGCGCCCTGCACATTACCTTGTAATAGTTATGCCTTGACCATACATTCTCCTCTCATCATTTTCCTCATTTCCCCATGCGTGTTGCACATGCCTTCTTTCTACCTTTTCCCGTGCCTCATTCTTCCATGTGCATATATTTGTGCCCTCCTCTACACCTTTTCATGCCACATCATTCTCTAACACACTTGAGTGTGCCACACACATCTATTCCAAGTGCGCCAACAAGGCACCGAATCCTTGCAACAAATAAAGGAGTGACATGTGTCGAAATGACAAGAACATTTGCACAGTTGGTCATCCTTTCAGCCAATCGGCGTGTGTAACGTGTCTTGCGTGTGTAGAAAACTCGAAAAACTTCTGAAAGCCATATATTTTGCTACAGAGATCTGATTAGCATGCACCTAGTCTCAACCAACAACTGCTGACATAAGCTACAATGCTAGATATTCAAATTCAAATTCTTGGTAGATCGATAGGTGAGAAATGGGAAAACATCTTTTTGGGAATTAATGAGTAGATATGATTGCTCCAACCACCGATTTGATATGATTCGCCCTCCTTCCTTCTCCAACATGCCAAACATACTTGGGAAGCACATTTGATAGATTTTTAGGTGGATTTGTAGGCATTGAATGTTTCTTGTTGGTGGTTGCATTTCAAATTTGGATTTTCCCTCCTTCTCTTCTTCTTCAATGAATTCATCTATAAATGTAAGATCTGGGTTCATTTTTATGTTGGAAATTTTGGATCCTTACACATTTTGCTAAGGACTTCATATTTTCTATATTCTAAGTCACAAACCTCTAGATCTGGCTCATGCATGTGGATATCGACCTCTTCCACCATTGTAATAATTATGTGCATTTTTTTCAAGTAATTGAAGCATCACTTTGTGACTATTCTTTATCCTAAGCATGTTTGTATTATTTATTCTTACCTTTATTTTACATTGTGTGCTTGTTGTGTCATTCTACGTCCCTTACAATTCCCTTTCTAGTTGTGTTCCATGAAACTGATCTAGTAAATATGTTTTAGTTGTACTACATGTGTCTAGCTTTCTTTCATGCATTTCCCTTCATTTTTCTCAGAACAGATAGTGTTCATCCCTCTTTTCTAAGTCTTTGTCACCTTTTAGTGTAGTTTCCTTTCATGTTATCCTTCTATCCCGAGTCCCTTGGCATTGTTACCTTAGTCTTCCCTTTCAACACTAGGAGCATTAGTAGCAGTAGAAATAGATAAAGGAACCGACATTCTCCATAGATCCGTCTCAAGTGCGCAAAGTCCCACAACTTGGAGACGGTTCCATTGTTGTCTCAAATGACTCGATTTTTCAAGATCTAAGATGCGGGTCCTATTTTGATGACCAACAAGTAGTATAAGACCAATATAAATATTGTCTAATGTGCAATATTTGTGTTTACATTTTCCCCCACTTTATGTTGGTAAGTAGAAAGCTCGGTAACATAAAGTAGATAGAGATGCATACCTGATAACCATGTAGAGTGTAGAAGAAGATGTGCTAATGGAATAGACTCAAGCGTGGAATGTAAAAAATAAAAATGTTTTGGAGCGTGGTTTATAAAGATGAAAAATGTGTATAAAAAGTGATGAGAGTGAACCTAGGGTGGAACACATGTGTAGATGTTGTTGTGTGTAGTGTACTTACATGGTTAGTATGGAAAGTACCATTATGGTGTGTTTTCATTTTCATTGTTGTTGTAACCCCAATTTTACTACTTGTTTCTCATACGGTGGACCTGTAAGGAGAAAATGATCAAGTAGTCAAATATGTATGTATGTAAAAATGCTTTGTAAAAATACGTAAATGTAAAATACGTTAGAATAGAAAGTGTAAATGGAAAAATGGAACATGTGCACCTGATCCATGTCAAGAAAAAGGGTGTAGAAGGATATCATGTAGTGTTATGAGTTTTTCGGGTGATCTCACACCACCTGGTTGAAGAAGTATAGGGAGGAACCATGTTGTATCCTCCAACCTTTAACCACTTCTACTGAAATGTTGGAAGAGATCTATATGCTATTTTTTTTTGCTTTGATCGATGCCACTAGATGGAGAAGTGTCGAGAGGCACACCCACTGTAACCCATGAATCCTGTAACTACTACATAGAATTTATGAAGGAAACCATGTCTTGTTAAGGCCACTATGTATAGAGTTCATAGAGTGGTCGAACTCACTCATTATGTGTGAACTAGTGTAGATATGTTGTGTTAGTATAAACCCTCAATGATTCCTCCCCTCTTTGGGGGTGCATGCGATGACCCTAGAAAGGAGAATGCGTCCCCAAAAGAGGACCAACTACACTCTAACCTGTAGAACTCTACCCTACTGAGGAAAGGGAAATGTTTGGTAGATACCTAGGCACACACAAAAGGGATGATGGCTAATGCAAGTGTTAGTCCAAACACATGCGAGACAATGTAAAAACTACTAATAAAAGTAGTGTAAACACATAAGAAAAGAAGTAGACTACACAAAGTGGGTTTCAAACATGGTACATCACTCACGATGTTGCAGGACATGCAAGGCCATCATGGCTGAAAACAACATTCAAGTGTTCACAAAATAAAATGGAAAATCCTAGATATAATGGAAAACAACACGAGACAAGTAAAAGTAAACATGTAGTCATGTAAAATAGTTACACATAGAACACCCGTTAGCATGTTAGAGTGATAAAAATTATGTCAAAGCATGGAGAAGAAAGTAGTAAAATATGCTAAGTACAAAATGAAACAATAACACCTAGATAATATGACTATGGATGCCCCTAGTGACCGGTATAGGAATGGTAGAACATGAGCATCCATGCCGCGTGTAGATTCATGTATCTATGATCACACTAGACAAAAGTGTGAACATGCATATGTGTATGATAATTACATATAAGAAAGCAATCTAACATGTGTAGTAGAAAGTAAATAGACAAAACACTAGTATGCAAAAGTAAATACTACCAAGATAATGCAAAGTATGTTGTGGAATGGAAAATGGAATGATAAGATCATCATTCCCCGAGTGAACGCAATGTATGTAGTGAGGTTCATTTTATTTTCCCCCTCAACAGTCAAGAATGAACCATAAATGAGATTATGTCATCGGGAAATGGTCAAGAAGTGTTGGTTATGTCTAGAGCATTGTGATGAGTGTGTATATGTAAGGGTGATGAAATACAACATGGTGAGAAGATGTGCATGAACCCTATAGCTGAAGTGTCTACCATGACTTTTTTATCAGAGGAGTGATGATTTATCCCTAAGCGTATATCACTATAAAATGAGTGTATGGGAATGAGATATATAGAAAGATATGCATCGACCCTATGGCCTAAATGTATACCATGACTTAGATGAGTGATGATTTATCCCTAAGCGTATATCACTACATGATGGAAGAAGAAGGTGACGATTTATCCTATAATGTATGTCACTACGAGATGGGTGATGAGGGCATATGAAGCATATATGAGTAGGCGGTGGGTAACGAAAGGTGGTGATTTTATCACTAAGCATAGACCACTACATGATGAATAAGGTGAGGGTGGTGATTTAGCCTAAAGCGTATACCACTAAGTGATGAGTAGGATAAAGGATAATAGAATAGGTGATGATTGATGTAAGAGGATAATGTAGAATGGATGATGGGAGTGGTGATTTAACCTAAGGTGTATACCACTACAGGATTATGGAAGGTGTGATAATGTAATGGAATAATTTGGAATTGAGAAAATTTAAGAGGAGAAGAGAATAACAGATGATAGGACGTAATAGGATGATGTTGAAGTGATGAAAAGAGTGGTGATTTAACCTAAGGTGTATACCACTATGGTATGTGATGATGTGTGTGGGTGAAAATATAGCCTAGAGCATCGGTCACTAGTTCGAGGAATGTGGTAGGATGACATGTCACATGTAGGTAAGGTCCATTTTATTGGAAAAACCTCAACAGTCGAGTATGGACCAAGGAACTAAAGTTCATTGTAGGGTGGGGAGTGTAGCACGTAGAAGAAAATGGAGTGTAAAGGACTAAGTTATGTGAATGTGTAGTGTAGGAAATGTAATGAAGAGTGTGTAATGGGTATGGAATGTAATGTAATAAATGTGTAGGTAGAAGGATAATGTGTGATGATGATAGATAAAACTAGACCCATGTATAACGAAATATAGTATAGCATGTAGAATAGGTAAGATGTAAGATGGAAATGTGGGTGTGTAGGATGTATATGTAGTGTGGGAGATACGATGCTATGTGTAGGTATAGTATGTGATGGTAAAAGATAAATCTAGACTCATATACAACATGACCTAGTGCAAATGTAGAATGAGAGGATGGAATGCGAAACTAGGCCCATAAATGATGATGACTAGTATAGTGTATGCTATGGAGATATAATGTAGGATGATGGAATGTAAATGTATGGGTCCTTTATGCAATGTCTAGGGTTCATTATAATGGTAATCCCTCAATAGTTAAGTGTGAACCAAATCACTAGGGTGCGTCATCGGGTAATGAGGGTGCGACAACATGTGAGAGAGAAAGGATGATGACCTAGAGAAAAATATGTAATGGTAGACTGTATAGGTATTTGAGACTATAAGAGGGGGAGGAGAATATAATGTGATGTGCCCCCCAAGCATGCTAAAAAGAGAAATTAACTGAGAAGGTTTAAGGACAAAGGTCCTTCGACTGATGCTTGAGATGATGCGAATGGAGGGCCACGATCTACCAGTGGGGATATAGTAGAGATGGGTGGGGTGGGTGAGTGGAATTGATATGTGTGAAGGAAAATATAATGACAAAGATTTTGGTTTGAAACCCACAAGGGGAGATAGGGAATGTGATATTAGAGGTTGGTGTTGAGATGATATGTGGGTAGGGTGAGTTTCCCCCTACGATGTGGGAAAACCTGTGAGAAGAGTGTAACATAGAAGAAGGGTGTGTGTCAAATGAAAGGATACCTAACTAATGGAGCTCTCTAATAATATGGCTCAATATGTGGTAAGAGTAATTATGATGCCCTCAAATGTGGTGGTAGTAGCAGAACAATGGATCATGATAGTGGATTGGTTGAGGTGGCGGATAGTGGTGATTAGATGGTAGATCAATGAGTTTATGACGAAGTAGGTGGCTAAGAATGTCTTCGATGTTATAGTAGAAGGAAAAATAAGGGGTGAATGTAATGGTAAAGTTGTTGGGAAAGTGAGGGGGAGAGAAAGGGATGATGATCATGTCGGGTTTGTAGTAGTAGTGGGATTATGTGAGTTAGTGACATCTTTAAGCTGGGTGATCTCAGCGTGGAGAGACACAATTGTTCCCTCCATGGTGACTTGTTTGAATTAATTATATAATGTTGAAGAAGTGGGTGGGAGATGGAGGATGACTAGGGTGAGATTCATCAACTGTGGTGGTGGAGATAGAAGAGGGTGTAGGTGGAGGTGGACCACATGAAGGTAATGGCAGGGCAAGATCATCAGAGGGATCATCAAGAGAAGTGTCAAAGTCATACTGGACCGCTCGAGATACATGATAGGAAAGTGTATGTGGGAGGTCATCTAGATAACCATGAATGCGTAAAATGTACATGACCATGGCATATTGCTCATCCATAAAGGCAGGTAATGGGCATCCCTAAGCATACCAAATAGTAAGGTTGGGTGTATAGCAAGAAAAATAACTACTACAAATACTAGTTGTACCAAATGGCATGGGGAAGGTGATATCAATATGATCAGAATCAAGGGTGCCCCCAATATAATCTAACCAAGACTGGCCTAGTGTAAGTGGATAGGTAGTAGGATGGCGTGTGAGATGAACCACAAGGTGAAAAACATACAAACCATAAGCGGCAAGTGAGAATAACAGAACCATGATACAAATGTGGATTGTTCAAAGGAGTATGAAGGTCCTCAAGGTGAAACCCTAGTTGATAGAGACCATCATATGCAGATGGTGGTAGGACATGAGGTGTCGAGTGGTATGTGCTCCCAATAGGAATTGTTGATGAAGAGAGTGCAAGTGAATGATGGGCATACTAAGGAGGTGGGGGATGGTGGCGAGAATGGGATGATATCAAGAGGTGGTGAGAAATCTTGGTATGGCACAATAGCAATAGTAGTGACAGGTGGTGGGGAAGAAATAATACTAAGCATGCAAAGAGTTGTTGTGAATGACATGTCATATAGAAAAGGGGATAGGGGAGGAATAGGAAAAGAAACCAAGTAGTGCGGGGTGGGTTTAGTGGATGGTGTTGAAGTAACAATAGAAGTAGAAGGGACTAGATTGACCATGTAAATAGCGGGGACCGGGAAGGTGGAGTTGTTAAGGTAGAAACATGATTGTGGATGGAGAAGAAGGAGGTGTAGGGCTAGAGTCATTTATGCCCAAGGTGGGAGAGAGAACGATAGGATCAGGAGGAAGAGCTTGGAATTCAGTGATGAGTTGAGCTAAAGTAGTAGGATTAATAGTGCATAAGTAGGAGGTAACAACATCCATAATAGCATGAGGATCCATCCTAGAAGATGGAAGTTCAATAAAGGAAGGAAAAGGGCTATAACCTAGAAGAAGCAATGGGAGTGTTGGTGAAAGCATGGCCATGGCTATCAAATTGCAAAGTAACTGGAGGCTTAGAAGAAGAGGAATTTCTATGATGCTTACCCATGGTGGAAAGTGTAGATTCAAGACCCTAAAAGGTGCAAGAAGAGAGGTCGGGTTCACCAAAATGATTAACAAAAATAAGGTTTTTTTACCTAGATGGCCTAAAGGGATATCTAGGGTATTAATGTTAATCTAGTTAGGAGGACTAAAACGTTGTAAATGAACTAAAAAAGTATGAAATAAATGTAAATAAACTATTATAGATGAAATAAAACCCTAATGTGTAAGAGAAGAGTAAGGAGAAGACTCAAATAATAACAGGAGATTGTCGCACTATCTCACGGATTTGGAAATAGAATCTAGAAGTGTAGACGAACCCTCAGGGACCTTGTAAAGGGTAGATCTTGAATGTATGATATGACATTGGCATCTGGGAGTGTATTGAGGTACCTCGAGGCACCCTAGTCTATAATCTAGGTGCTCGAGCAACTTTGTAAATCCTCATAATTTGAATCGGTAAGGTCTCTAGATCTCTCACGAGTACTTCTTTTCTGTCACACTAGATTCATCGGATGAACTGGAGAATGACCCGTAATGTAAGGAGAAGTATCAAACCCTAGAAAAAATAAATATGCATATGAATGAGTCATAATGACCTTAGCCACCAAGCTATTGGACTTATCACTAAGTTCCGCACTACATTATGGACTCTAATGTAGTTCTAGTGTGTGCATGTGTGCATGTCGTGCCTTAGGTGCTCTCGTGTCAGTCACACTTTGTGAAGTAGTAAGAAATAGTTGTTATAGAAATGTAAGCCATATGTTTGCATGGTATAAAATGGAATCTCTCCACCTATGAAGTGTGTGTGATGCGAGATCTCCTTGCTTGAATGCATGGAACTATGTGGATGAAAGTGATGCAATGGATGCAGCCCTGCATGGAGTCATAGTAGTGATAAGATGTCATGACGTAGGACCCTTATCATGGTCTTATAACTTTATATTTATAGGGATCTCAAGATTAATTTTTTTATTAATCCCAACAAGGCCGAATGAGCGAGAAGAGGTTATGCATAGACCGAGGTTCTGGAATGGGACCAAGGCACCTTGAGGCACCGCGATATAGGTCGGGGGCTGATTTCAAGCTAGAATGTCAGAAAGGTCATGAAATGGGCTGATAGGTATTAGGAAATATGCGGGAAATATGAAATAAAAGATAACAAAAATGTGGCCAAAAGGTGGGATTAATTAGCACTTTGTACACTTCAAAACATTCTAAATAGTAGTAAAAGACCAGGCTAAATATTGTCTAATGTGCAATATTTGTGTCTACATCTATAGGTACAAGAGTTGGTCTACATCATATTTTGATGGGTTGTAAGCTCAAAGAGGGTGAGTACACATTTTGAAAAGGTATAAATGCCTTGTAGTGTGCTAATATGATCACATGTATGACTAAACATGTTTTTGCTCTTATTTGGGTCTTGAGAAAAGTGTCAAGCTATAGGTGTAGTGTATATGTATTAGAGGAAAAGTATGTGTCCTTCACAGTTTAAAATGATCCTCATGGACTTGTTAGTGATTCTCAAAAGTATTAAATGTGTGTAAATGCTTAATGTCATTCATAAAGGTTGAAAGTAAGATATTACATTCTTTTGATGCTACTCTTGTGATGCTTAAGGAATGAATGAGAACCTACAATCATGTATGTGAAAATTGATAATGGTGAATTCTCCTTTTTAGTTTCACGGTGTTCTTGTTTTCTTTCCAAGATTGTTGAAGTCATTTATATGTGGTTGAGCTATTTTATTAACCCATTTTTTTGCTTGAGTCAAAATTTTAGATCAAGACCTAAGTAAGCCTAATATGATGCTATAGTACAATATAAAGATGCCTCTACAGTATCCACTATGTGCATTGTCCAAGTTAGATAGGGGAGTACATGTTTTTACTCCAAGAAGGTATTTTGGTGAGATCATGTGGTAAAGAGGCATATTATTGACAAATTTAAGCTATATTTATAGGTAAGGATGAGGTTTTGATGGTACTTTGTGTACAATGGTATGAAAAGGTGCTTCTACGGGTGTAAGATGTCCGCATAACTTAGATCGATCGGGGGGAGAAAGTGAGAGTGCTTCTACGGGTGTAAGATGTCTGCATAACTCGAGATCGATCGGGGAGAAAGTGAGAGTGCTTACGGAAGGTGATATGGATGTTCTCAAGGATTTAAGATTTGGTTATTCTAAGTCTATTTGGAGTGATGGAAATCTATACCAAAGGGTGAATGGTATGTTGAAGCATGTCAAACTTGGTCTTAAAACCCTTTGAAAGGTCCATTCATGGATCTGTGTTCTCAAGCTTGGATGATATCAAGAAGCATGTGACTAAAATAAGTTTTGTGCTTTTTCAAGCTAATATAATCCAAGGATGAATGTATGCATGGAATTTATGGTTCTAAATCAGCATTTTTGAATGTTCATGAAGAAAATGGTTCAAGTATAAGCCTATTGTATTGATTCCATGAAGGTAAAAACAAAGTTCGGAGGTGAAATAGCTATTTTTGCATGATTTGATGATGGATGATGATTATTTAGCCCAAATAAAAGATATGATGGTTCTTTATTCATGATTTTCGTAAATGATATATGGTGTATGTGCTTGGCCTAGGGGACTATTGTGTCAACATGCTTGAAAAGAAACTAAAAATTAGGTTTTGAGTGAAATTTTCAAAATTTTGAGATTTTTAGTAACTTTCTTTTATTTTTATAGCCAAAGCATGACTATATGAATCTGAATAATATGAATAATATGTTGATACAAGTGTAATTTTTCCATTAATATAAAAAGTGGAGAAGTTCTAGTGGTTTTCCATCAATGAAAAAGGGGAGATTGTTGACATGTTGTTGTTTAGGTGTTGTCATTGATGAAAAACCTCATTAATGACAAAGTGGATGATGGAGTAAAGTCATATTATGCTGAGGATGATGATGACATGATGTTTCAGTGGTGTTCATGGTTACATAGGTTGATTTAGTGAGAATTATTTGTTCTTGCAAGCCTAATCGGGTGACCTAGTTAGCCTAGGTGATGGTGCATGGTGGTATGAGATTATTGGTATCTTGAGAATAATTTTGACATGATGGATAACATGTTTGGAGAGTTCTTGGGCACTCATATGATCTTTAGGGTGTAGATACAAGTTGGTGACCATGATTCAGGTACTCATTTAGATTAGGTATGGATTCTAGATTACATGAGGATGTGTTATGGAGCTATATGATACCATGTATACATGTATAGATTTTTTTATGATCTATCAAGTATGTTTTGACCATTTTTAGAGTTTTCATGATGAGTTATAATGTTCTTTCAATTGACCATATCCTTTACAGTGTAAAACCCTAAGGGATAGCTATGCAAATGAGATATGATGGAAATATTGAGAGCTATTTGTAACATGATGATGATTTGATATGTTATTAGGGTGTGTACTTGTGTTTTCAAAAATATTTTAGGTGTTTATGATGAGTATTTTGCATGTTATGTTAGTTTTGATTAAACATGGTCAAGAAAAAGGCTATTTCAAGCTTGAATTGGAACTTTGATGCTCACCCTAAATTGTGTGCTTTGCATTGATCGGGGATAATTTTCAAAAGTTCCCTGAACACCCTAAATGGTATCGGTGCGAGAAGATCATTTTGAAAGCTTTACAATGATTGTGAGTGTCTCACACAGAATGTTTCCATTATTAAAATAGAGGTGCTTCTATCCTTTCATTCTCTTGAGAAACAGATGAGGGTTAGGGCTAGGAGGAATACCTGTTGAGTGTTAGGAGGGCGCGCGTACCATAGAGAGAGATCAGATCGATTACGAAGAACTCCTTTTTGTCTAGGAAGGACTACCTGCAAGTAAGAATACAAGACCACCAGATTTTAGTTAGACAATAAATGAGGGAACTGCCTTGGGCCTAGGAAATATTAGACTTCCTTTCGAAGGTGGTCAGTTCCCCTTTTAATACGAATTAACACAAATGATAGCAAAGAGGCTATTGCAAAATTACACTTTAATTACCTTGTTAAAAAGCAATAGAAGAAAGGTTGGTTTTGGTTTGAGTCATAGTGACCGATGCCGGTCACTGTATAACCGACTGCGGTTATACACCAGTACCGGTTGCTGATAACCGATATCGGTAGGGGTGGTGATTTAGGGGCTTTCAATGAAGGTTGGCTATGAGGCGGCTATGGTGTTTATAAGATTGGAAAATGATTAGGGGTAGGCAATAGGGTGATGGAGAAGACTCGAGAGAGTGTGGGGATGTTCTTGGGGCAATGTAAGGGTAGAGGAATGCCAGTTAGATGTAGGGTGTTGCGGGGTAGTAGATCTAGGAGTGAACCTATAATTAATATGAATCGAGAAGTTCAAGAAATGTTATTTAAAAATTTATAAGACACTACTTACTAGTTCTGATGAAGATACGAGTCAAGGATTGTGATGACCAAGGCAAGGCTCAGGTGGGATGATCGACAAAAAAAAGTGAGCCATCTTCTCTCCCAATGCTTAGATGAGTGTCACCGTGCTCTAGTTACTCGGTTGTAGTCTTGGGCTCGATCTCCTTCTCTCGCAAACTCTTCTCTTTTCTTCACTTGTCTCTGCTCTACCAAGTGAATTCCAGATTTTTCAAAATGAATTCCGATCCTTTGTTTTTGGTTGGGGAGTTCATTTCTGAGGAATCGATGCGGTTACGTAACCGACACCGGTCGAGTAGAACCGATGTCGGTTAAGTCAAAGTGGGCTATTTTTAGTAAAATAGCCAACCTTCCCTCCTTTTCTCCCAAGGGATTAGTTGTGGGCTTAGTCAAGTCATGATTAGGTTGGTTTTGGTGTTGGTGAGAAGTAATTAGTCATGAGTGTGGATGTAGACCAAGTTATAGGTCTTAATTAGGTTAGTTTAGGGTTAGGGCTAGGTCATGATGAGGTGGCAAAATGAGGTGGTAGGTTTGGATATGTGGATTATAAGGTAATTAATAAATAATTGTGTAAGGTTTAAGTGGTGAGGTTAGGTTGCGAAATGAGATGCGGGGCACAAGGTGTCGTAAGACACAAATTTGGTGTCTACATTAGCCCCTTGTTGTCATGTAGCTTGTCTTGTAAAGCTGCACTGACAATTAATAAGAAGTGATTGCCCCATTAAGGGTATAGGTAATCCCCCTCAAATCTATCACCAGATTGAGGCGACGTGAAATCAGGGATAGGGTTGATAAAGGATAAATGGTGTTGGGCTAATGGTAAGATGGTGGGGTAAGTTCAAGGAAGCAGGACGCACGTTGAAATGTAGTAGTGCGACGTGGTACATGATTTGAAGAGCAAACAAGCAATCTATAGGTAAAGGTTGATAGTTTATCCAAACAAGGGTGATATAATCCTAGTATCCAAAGCATAGGAAGTAGCTCTAAGGGATATAACGGCTAAAGTGCAGGAACGTTTAGGCATGTCCAGCGTGCAAATGGTTGGTTTGGTTGAGATAAACGTCACGGTCTCGTCAGGCAAAGTTAGTTGGTGATCAATTCAAGTATCCTAATCATGTTAGAACATGAACAGTGAGCTTGATTGAACAAAAAGCTACATGATGGATGGATAAAATCATAATTTGCGGGTCTTGGGTGAGGTACGTAATGGTGGTGCGACCTTGGGTTAGGCCGATGGATTAGGTGTGGCCGTGGGTTGGGCCAAATTGGTTGGTTGCAGCCTTGGGTCAAGCCTGATTGATTGGGTGCGGCCTTGGGTTGGGCCGGATTGGTTGGTTGTGGCCTTGGGTCGGGCCTGATTGATTGGGTGCGGCCTTGGGTCGAGCGAGTTGGTTGTTGCGCCTTGGGTCGGGACGGATTGGTTGGGTGTGGCCTTGGGTCAGGCCGGATTAGTTGGTTGCGGCCTTGGGTCGGGCCTGATTGGTTGGGTGTGGCCTTGGGTTGGGCCTGATTGGTTGGTTGCGGCCTTGGGTCGGGCCGATTGGTTGGTTTGTTGCGGCCGTGATTTGGGCCAATGAAGTCAAAATAATGCTATTTAGCAAAGCCGGGGGAGGTGACGTGGTGAGAAAGGAAGTTTGGTGGATAAGGGTAGAAATTTTGGTAAAGTAGGCCTGTAACCGATATCGGTTAGGTATGACCGGTATCGGTTAAATGACCGATATCGGTGTTTTAGGGCATGCTATAACCGATATCGGTTATAGGTCAAAACCTATAAAAAGAAAAATACGGCGTGTCATTTTCACATTGTCAATTTGAGTGCCTAATTTTGTCTTGTCTGAGGTGTGAAGTGATTTTGTTGATTTTGTGGGCTGAGTTGGCATTATTTGAGTGGAGGAGTGAGTGAGTGGTAGACCCCAGCGATCAGGAGGCAGAGGTTGATTGGTTGAGGACCCAGCTGAGGAGATTTGGAGCCATGGCATAGCCAGGAGGAGCAGGAGGTGCTGGAGGAGCTGGACCACCACCACCTATCCCACCATGATGACGTGTAGTCGTACCGGTAGGCTCTGAACCCCTACTTATGTGAATTTAATGATTTTAACTTAGATGTGGGTTTTGGGTAGGAATCCCAAATTTAATAAAATAATGAATAAGTGGAAGTAATTTGTAAAATGGAGTGGGTAGGTAGGTTAGTTAGGCCAAAACGGTAGGGTGGGTAAGTTTTTAGGTCTTTTGGGTGGGTAAATGGGTAGTTTTTGGAAAAAATTGGTTTTGCGGGCCGTTTTGGGTTCGGCCCCGGAATGGGACAGTGACCGATGTCGGTCACTAGGCGACCGACATCGGTCACCGAATGTTTGTAAAAATGTCTTTGTGGATAGACCGGCGTCGGTCATATGTCGACCGGCGTCGGTACGTAAAATGTGCTTGGGGGACCGATGGCGGTCGAGGGTGACCGGTACCGGTCAGCATGGGTAGGAGTTAGGTTTTGTGAACTTTGTGGTGGTTGTTTGTTGTTAGAGTTTTTTTTTTTTTTTTTTTGGTTGGGGGTAAAGGGGGAGGAGGTAGGGTTGATAGGAAAGGTGATTGGGGTGGGGGAATGGGGTTGTTGGGGGCTGGTTCGGGTAGGATAGATTATGTGGTGTGTATGAAGTAGGAGGTGTTAAATTGGTGGGGGTAGAGTTAGATGGCTAGAGTAGATTGGGAGATAAGTAAAGGGGAAATCGTAGATGTATAGTGTAAGATAGGTGGGTGTAGATGTGTGTGATAGAGTCGGGTTGTGGTTGGGTGGGTAAGTGGGTATAGAGGGTTAAGGTAGTTGTGTTTGTAAAGGGTAGGCCTGATGAAGTGGGTTGTTTTTGCAGGCACGCCAGCAGCTCACGATGCGGGATCGGATGCCCCCTCTATTGAGGTGGATGCGGCCACATGTGACCGCAATGACAAGTGGGCCATCATGCGAGAGGTTGGACTCGGTGGAGTCTAGCGGTATAGGGCTATGGATAGGGACCACATCCTGATGGTTTCCCTCATCGAGAGATGGGATCCAGCAACCAATGTCTTCCATCTCCCTACTGGAGAGATGACGATTACATTAGAGGATGTGTATCGCATCCTGAGACTGCCAATCGTAGGTGAGGCAGTGTTCCAGGTGGATGTGGAGACAACGATGGACAACATCCTGCATGTATTCGGGGATGCAGCCCCATTGCTTACTTATCACAGCGTGAGTATTGCCTATGGTGATATGTATCACGCACACCGATAGGAGACACGGCTTGCCATGTTGATGATGATTGGTATCACCTGCTTCGCCCTCCCTGACTCAGAGGGAGGCCACTTCCCATGGGCTTTGATGGGAGTTTTGCATGAGATGGTAGAGGAGCATACATGCTATGCCTGGGCACTAGTGTATCTGGTGCAGCTATACAGAGAGCTGTGGGGTTATTGCCATATGAGGTGATTTGGTATATGCTCGACATTTTTGTTACACTACTAGGCTTACGAGCATATCATCTGTATACGACCAGTAGGGTTGCCCCAGTAGCCAGGGCCACAGATAGTATACAGATATGGGTTTCAGAGGTGGTTGGGGGTCATGGGCCAGCCACGAGCGGTGCTCGCAGGATGAGATGTGGCCTACTATCGTCACATGTTAGAGGGCTTGACCACGCTCGATATTATATGGAGGCCCTACAGAGGCCATCAGCCCCGAGGAGGAGCCGAGCACAGCGTTGGATCGGGTAAAGTTTACGGATAGCTCGACGGAGGCCTAGCGAGTATGAGTGGATACCCCTAGAGAGGGTATGACGATAGTTAGGCTTACGATAGGATGAGCCACCTCCCTTCCCGTAGTACTAGAGGGATGATGTAGAGGCACCACTACCTGCACCACAGCCAGTTGACTCAGCCCTGGGTAGCGAGAGAGACCGGTGATGATCTGATGGATGATCTTTGGAGTAGCAGGGCATTTTGGTTTGGTGGGTAGGTCGAGAAGCATTTATGAGAGCACAGCCCACACAACTAGATTTGGCGATTGTGATAGCGAGAGAGGACCATCTCTTGGCTAGGTGCAGCTATTACGAGGGCGCTAACTGCTGCTGCACAGGCACAGATTGGGGTGCTATAGGGCGCTTAGCCCGAGCACGAGCTCGAGCACCACCACAAGGCTGCAGCCAGCACGCCACAGCACAAGAACCACCGTAGGCACCGGCACAGTGTATAGGCACAGTGTAGGTATAGGCATAGGTGTACGGCGGGGCGAGGCCACTTATTATTAGGAGTCGGGGGACCAGCCCCACTAGCCATGGTGGCACGGGCCCGCTATATGGAGGTGAGTGGAGGCCCGGTATTATCAGGATGTGCTCGATGGTACCGGGGCTGACTATCAGCCATATGCGGTGCACAGGGCCAAGACGTCCCGGAGCTAGAGATCCTCAGGGGGCAGCCACAGCCGGTGGGTCGGTTACAGGGAGGAGGCGAGAGCCAGCATAGAGACCAGCAGGGGGACAGGCCGAGGGTGGTGGAGAGAGCTGAGACATCCTGAGCGGAGATGGGTTTTTGTTATTGGATATAGACACCGGTCTACGGACCGAGTATGTATATAGAGGCCTGCGTGCCCACATATGATTTATTTATTCATTGTTGTTGTATATACCGGCCTGCGAGCTGAGTACATTTTTGTATAGCCGATACCGGCCTGCGAGCCGAGTATATTTTTGACATGAGAGACCGGCCTGCGAGCCGAGTCGAGATTTTGACAGAGACAGTGGCCTGCATGCCGGCTTTGTATTTTTTAGATCACAGAGGCCCCATGCAGGGCAAGTTGTATATTTGACATTGATATATATAGATGATGATTTTGATCCACATGGTGTGTATAATGATTGGGTTGATGTATATATGAAAATGGCTCATGTGTTTTGTCAATGGTTTTTGAAATTTAATGTATATAGATGATGAGTTTGATCCACATGGTGTGTATAATGATTGGTTTGATGTATATAGTCAAATGTCTCATGGTTTTTGGAATTTAATGTATATAGATGATGTTGTTGAAATTTTGATGATATGTATATGCGTTGATGGGATTCTAATGAAAAATATTGATAACGATGTCGTTATGCAGGGAAAAGAGGCGGCGCCACCAAAAATTTGCAAAAACTAGAGAAAAGGCCTAGGTTTAAGCAAAAGGAGACATATGATCGATATCGGTTAGCTAACCGATGTCGGTAGACATATGATCGATACCGGTTAGGTAACCGATATCGGTTATGATAAAATGAGCTTTTCTAAAAATAGAAAAGCTTGGGAGGAAACTTAAGTTCTTATTTTTAGAGTCATGCAACAAGTTAAATACGAGAATGCGATGTTGTTTGATGACTGATACAGGTAATTGCATGGGAGAATTGAGTGATAAGGAGGAAAGAGACAGGTAAAGTGATTGTGGGCTGAGATTAAGAAGGTAAAAAGCCAAGTTATATTGAAGAGCGTGGTGAACATGGCTAAACAAGGAGAAGCATCCAACAGGCAGAGACAAGAGGGAAAATAGGTTCCACCTCAAGCTATTGCCTCCCAAGAGGTAAAATTTTTGGTTGTAATTCAATTCTTGCATGTTTTATGGATAGGATGAGGGAAGGTAAGTGGGTAGAGATGAAAAAGAAAAGGTGATAGGCAAGGGTTTGGGATGGGGTGAGTGTTATGGGGTAGGTAAGCAGGGGTTTTGGGTATGTTTGTAGGTACAGAGAGGGGTAAATGAGCAAATAATTATCATAAGTTGTGTTTGCAAGTAGGCTATATAGGATTGATAGTGACCGATATCATTTAGAGATAACCGATGTCGGTTAGATAAGTATCGATATTGGATATCGATTCTTGTATGAAATTCCAGAATGTGAGAAAAAACACTTGGGGATTTGATTTATTGAATGGTTGTTTGTTGATTTGATGTATGCATGCAGAGGTAGGGTTGAGGATGAATGATAGTGTGCCAGCTTTGTTGTCACGAGTCCGAGCGGATGTAACACTAGCTAAATGGGCATTGATAAACCGTGTGGGGTTAAGTGGAATCCGCTATTATTCACAAATCACATGCAATCATGCTATGTTGCAGGTGTTGATTGAGAGATGGAATCCAGAAAAGAATACCTTCTATCTGCCAACAGGGGAGATGACAGTGACATTGGAAGATGTGTTTAGAATTTTGAGGCTCCCAATTATAGGAAGACCAGTGTATCAGGCGGGGCCTAGCATGGCGCAGGAGCGATAACTTGATGAGTAGTATTTGGTTTGTTGCACGAGATTTGACACAGCGAGGTTTGACATTCACTTATGGTATAATGTATGCAGCACACCCTGAGGCAACAAGGTTGGCAGTGGTATTAATGATAGTGGTGGGGTATTATGCATTACCGAGGGCGGATGGGGGAAGATTTCCAAACGCATTGATGTGTATTATTTGGGAAATGATAGAAAGGAGTGTGACTTTGCATGGGCACCCGCATATGGGCGGAGTTATACGAGGGTTTATGGGCTGCAAGTGAAATCACGAGGATGACCTTTGGATTGTGCATACTTATTACATTATTGGGCCTATGAGCACATTGTGTGTGTGTGACCAATAGGCCGACCAATCTAGGAAAGAGAGATAGGAGTGCAGAGGTTGGGATTCAGATGATGGGTCAAGCAGAACAAAAGGTGAGATCCCAGGCCGTGACAGATGACATCGAGTATTATAGGCGAGTGTGGGAGATGGTGACGATTGCGGGTATCCGTTGGAGGCATTACGGGAACTATATGGTGACAGAGAACATAGCTGAGGATTTGAGGGTGTAGAGTGATTGAGGTGGATCGCGGGGCATCAGGCCAAGTGAGTACGAGAGGATTCCTCTAGATCGCGTGCGGTGAAAATTTGGATTTGTTCAGGATATACCCATGGCTTATAGACCATACATGAGGATCGATGCTGAGGCATCATTCTCACCTCCCGGCCGACACCTCTAGAAGGGCCAGAAGAGATAGCAGCCAATCGCAGGGTAATGGATGCTGGGAGCGACAGAGGCTTATAGATTATGGTGGGTAGTAGAGCTGTGAGGTTCACGTGAGAGGGCGATCCCTAACATAGCTGTGATTACGGTGAGAGAGAGACACTGCATGGTTTAGTGCACCAGCTTCAAACGCGGGTGAATGAGACAACGGGGTTGGTAGCGGTTGCGGAGTCAGGAGTGGAGAGACTAGAGGCGAGACTCCTCCGCACGAGAGGGCGTATTCATATGTTATAGGAGAGATTGGCAGATCAGTGGGAGGAACCAATAGCAGTAGCACCTTTGAGGATGAGAGAGGCTAGGAGAGCGGCGTCGGCGATCAAAATCATCACTGGTTCGGGATGAGGCGCGAGGGTCTTAGTGAATTTCATAAAGGTATAAGAATAAATAAGGATGCCGACCTGCGCGTCGATGATAGAGAAGATGTATTTGTTTAACATCTAAATAAAACTGAATATGTATGTTGATTTGAGTTATGATAATAATAAGAATGGTTGTGTTTTGAATGTTTGTTTTGAAAAAAAAGGATAAAGATGAATGTTATCAAATAGAAATACACAAAAATATTTATATTTACAACACATGATAGGTTATGGTAGGGGATGGTCGAGCTAACCTTGGGAGACCCCATGTCTCCTAAGTGTTGCCTACATAGCCCATTACACAAAGCAAGGAGGGGCCTCAGACCGATGTAGTTCTCCCTTAGGACCGGGGAGAGGTGAATTCGAGGGGAATTTGGTTGTGGTTAGGCAATTTTTAGTTGGTAAAAATATTGATATTGGTAGGGTAATGTTGTTGGTGTTGGTAAGGTATTGGTGATGTTGGTGTAGGTATAGGTGAAGCGAAAGTTAGCTTACCCAAGTAGTAGGGAACCGTGTCCTGATTAAGGTCAACACATAATCCTAGATTCGAGTAAAAGAGGCAAAAGTGTCTCGTAGTTGAAAAGAGCTAAAAAACCACATATTAACGTAGGATGAGCTTGAATCCCTAGGTACCTTGCATATGCGAGAAGTCGATAGGTGAAAAGAGTTGTATAATCACAATATATCGGATATATGTCACGTCCCTTGAGTTTTGTTGCTTTGACGAATGGTGAGGTGAGGTGGTGGTAGAGATGGGAGTATGAGAGAATTTGTTATAAGGTGATTATCTTTGACAAAAAGAAAACCTAAAACCTAAATACTCAAAAGTGCTTTTGAACGGATCGATGTGGGAAGGGAACATGGGATATGTATTTTGTTGTTCTTGAGCTCTTCACAAAGGTGAGCAATGCAAGAAGCTTCGATAAAGGATAACTTTGTATAGCTGTCCTTGAGGAGCGATCTATTTATAGTAGTAGATGCGGCTTTTGTGTATAGCTATCCTTGGGGAGCGATCTATTTATAATAGCAGATGTGGCTTTGCACATAGCTGTCCTTCGAGGAGCGATCTATGTATAACTTAGAGGTCTAGATTGTCGTTTGGCATGAAGCATCTAGTTTTGTAGGAAGTTTGACTCAAGAATATCCCATAAGTGTATAATTGAGAACATGTTATTTTGATACTTTTAAGTCATGGACCCAGACTAAAAGGGGAATGCATCTTTAAGAGGAGGTGATGACCAAACCACGTGAGCTTGATTCTATTTTGAGATGCATGAAACAAAGTGTATGAGGTGGTAAATGAGCTCAAGGGACGAGCGCAAGGTAGATAAGAAGTGATATAACACTAAATTCAACAGTAGAATGGCCGAAGATGCAAGGCATTAAGGGGTTGAGCTCAGGGTTACCATTAAGCGAAGCTAAGCGGTAAGTGCCTGATCCATAAGTGTGAGTGATAATGTAAGGCCCAATCCAATTAGGAGCAAATTTTCCACGTTTTCTCTTTTCTAGTTTGGTTACATGTTGATTCTCTTTGAGGACAAGATCACCAACCTTAAAGGTATGCTCATGAAGTCACTTATCATAAGCACACTTGATGCACTTTTGATAGATTTGAAGGTGGTCAAGAGCTATAAGACAACGCTCGTCAAGAAGCTCCAATTGGGCTAACCGCTCTTGGCGGAAATCATCATTGGTGAGAATATCCTGAAGAGATATTCTTAGGGAGGGTATTTGTATTTCGAGAGGCAATATAGCCTCGGTACCATATACCAAAGAGAATGGGGTGGCATTAGTGGAGTACGAATGCTAGTCGATAAGCCAAAAGGGAAAAGGGGATGTGATTAGGCCAATTTTTTCCGAGAATCGTTAACGACTTTCATGAGAATTTTGGTGGGGTTTTGTTAGAAGATTCGACTTGACCATTTGCTTGTGGATAGTAAGGTGATGAGAAACTAATTTTGATACTAAATTTGTCACAAAGGTCTTGTAATAACTTATTTTTAAAAGATTTCCATTATCTGTTATCGGCGATGAGGAACACCAAAACGACATATAATGTGATGGTTGATGAACTCTACAATTTTTTATTTTTTGGTTGAAATGAGTGGAATGGCCTCCACCCATTTAGTGTAATATTCGGTTGCTGTGATTATCCAACGGTGACGTTGTGAAGAGGGTGGGTGAATCTCACCAATAAGGTCTAAACCCCATTGGGAGAAAGGCCAAAGATCTCGTGTGACCTGTAGTGGATGGCTAGGAGTATGTTGAAGGTTGGCATGTTGTTGACACATAATACAACACTTAACATATTCGTAGTAGTCATTATTAAGAGTAAGCCAATAATAGCCTAGGCAAAGGATCCATTTGGCCATGGCAAGGCCACTAAAATGTCCACCACAAATTCTGTCATGGACTTGTTGGATGATATAGGTGACCTCCGCACTGGTTAGACATCGAAGGAGGATGCCATCAAAGCCACATTTATAGAAGAGTCCCCCCATGATGACATAATGAGAAACACTTTTAAGAAAAGCACGTTTGTTGTTACTCGTAAGGTCAGATGGGAGAACAGAGGTTGTAAGGTAATTGTGAAATTGGTGATACCAAGTATCCTGCGAATTAGCGGATACATTATTTATCATACCAACATTCGGAAATTTGAGTAAGATGGGGCAAAGATTTGTTGGACCAAGAAAAATATGTCAGAGTCAGTTGGTGAGGTAGGAATTTGCGAGGCTAAGAAAGCCATAGTATCAACAAATTTATTAGTTGAGCGGGGAATGGTTTGGATAGAATAATGAGTAAATAAGGTCAAAAGTGAATCCACGTAATGTTTGTACTTTTGAAGTTCCTCATTTTTACATTGGTAGATGCTCGTAACTTGATTGACGACCAGTTGAGAGTCACCAAAAATGTTAATAGATTTTACACCTAAGTGTAACGTAACCTGGAGACCCAAAACAAGGGCCTCGTATTCCGCTGTATTATTAGTGCAGGGGAAATCGAGCCAGAATGAAAGAGGCATAGGTTCAGCGTCCAGAGGAATGAGAACAATGCCGGCCCCTCCGCCGTCGCTGGCATTTGGATCCATCGAAGAAGAGGGTCATTGGATACGAATTCCTCACTGAGTGAAAGAGTGGCAATGAGTTCGTCGGGAAAGTAAAATTGGTAAATTTTCCCTAGGTAAAGGGGCTTCCAGCGAGTTGGTCTGCGATAGTTTGTCCTTTGATTGATTTACTGTGTGTACAAACTCAAGGTCGAGGTCGGCGAGGAGCATAATCCATCGGGCGATGCGTTGGTTTAGATGAGGTTTTGCGTACATATAATGGATGGGGTCTGCGTTGGTGATGACAAAAGTTTTGTGATTCAGGAGGTAGTGTCAGAGTTTGGTGGCCACGAATGATAGGGCTAGGCACAACTTTTCTACATGTGTATACCTAGTCTCGTAATCCACAGAGTACGAATTATGTAATAAATGGCTTGTTCTCGATGCTCTCGGAGTCACGATGTGCGAGCATGGCTCTGACATGGTCGGTGGCGGAAAGGTAAAGGTAGAAAGGGCGATCGTCACGAGGTGGGATAAGCACGGGTGGCTGCGAGAGATAGGCTTTAAGAGCCTCAAAGGCTTGGTGGCACTCTTCACTCCATTAAAAGACAATGTCCTTTTAAGGAGATGATGGAAAGGTTGACATCGATCGAGAGTTGTGAGATGAAAGCGGATAGATTGGAGTTTTCCCTGTAAACTACGTAATTGTTTGAGGTTAGTGGGTGGGGGCATTTCTAGGATAGCTTTGACTTTAGTTGGATCGACCTCGATGCCACGCAAAGAGACAATAAAACCAAGGAGTTTTCTCGAAAGGACACCAAAGACACATTTCTTTGGTTGAAGATGAACACAGTATTGTAACAGGTGATCGAAAATAATGGTTAAAACATCGAGATGTTCATTGTGATGTTTAGATTTGCCAAGAAGATCATCAACATAATCCTCAAGGATAGTGTGCATAATGTCATGAAAAATGTAAGTCATATAGCCATTGATAGGAGTGCACAGCATTCTTAAGGCCAAATGGCATGACACGATATGAAGGTTCCCGAGGAGTTATGAAGGTAGTTTTATGTTGATCGATCGGGGCTACCAAAATTTGATTGTATCTCGAGAAGCCATCCATGAGGAAAGCATCTCATGGCCGCTTGTGAGATCAACAAGTTGATCAATACTTAGTAGGGGAAGTCATCCTTTAGGCAAGCGAGGTTAAGGTCCCGAGAAATCCGTACATATCGAAGTCCCCCGTTGCTTTAGTAACAGTGCGATGTTAGAAATCCATTGAGGATAATCAATAGGTAAGATGAAGGAAAGCGAGAAAGAGTTGTTGAAGCTCTTCTTTGACCAAGAGGGCAATGTATGGATGCATTTTCTCGGTTTTATTTAAGCTGGTTTGGAATCGGGTTTCGGGGTAATGTTATGGACAACAATGTCGGGATCAATTCTGGCATGTCGGCGTAGAGACAAGCAAAAGCTTGGTTACGGGAACGAGAGGAAGGTAGTGAAGGAGTTTGTTTTGATGCATTAAGAGATTGTCCGATCTTCACAATGTGAGGATCGTCCTCTTGTGTGGATGTTGATTTCTATAGTCGACTCATTCTACATGGTTTGAGTGTCGAGATGGTAAGGCACGTTGAATATAAGAGTCGTCCGCACCAAGGTAAGTGAGGATGGAGTCGTCATCCTGGCACTCAACAACATTAATTGAAGGCGAGTCCTCTTTGATCATGTGCGGATACGAAAGGGAAGAGAAGATGGGTCTTCATTATCACGTTGATAAGTGAGAGGACCTAGGAAGATAGCGTTTATGAAAAAAAAAAAAGTTAGGAGGGATAGATTCGGGGTCTATCACTCTGTGGGTGATGGCGATGGCAAAATGGGTGATGATGGTTCAAAAAGGGTGACTTCGTCGTCTTCTGGATAAATGGATATGTGGTGTTTTGGTGTAGGTGGTTCGAGAGAATCCAAGACCACGAGCGATCTTTGTTTTTGCGTGTAGTTATAGGAATGATCGTATGTCGGCCTTGTTCATAAAGACCGAAAGCGAAGCCCTTCCAAGCACGTGCGCGTCGGGAAGGTGAGGGCGAAAGCGGCGATTAGTTAGATATTGAAAATCAGATTGGAAGGGAATTACACACCAAGGGGAGGTTCGGGGGTGACGAGAGGATGTATCGACACCCCCATACGTTAGGTTGGTGCAGCAATTAGGTGGTCCGTAAGACATTACTTCCCCCACACGACGGTCGTAGGTAGGATGCGCATGTAACTGTCCGTACTCTTGTGGGGTATGGAAAGTGCTAATGTTATATAGGTGATACTCCCCCAACGTAAGGCATTGAAAAACATCTACTAAGGCATCTAAGGTTGGGATGTTATCTGCGGGGAAGGAAGCGGTATTTGCGGCGGTGGTTTCATTGGTTGAAGGTGTAGGTGTGGTTGAGGTGGATGGTTGAGGTGTGGTCGAAATAGATGGTTGGGTTGGATGAATGGGTGTCTTGACTAGTACAAGCACATCATTAGGGCGATATAACATATTACATGTTTTGAAGGGGGGAGGGTCAGCTTTTACGGTGTAGGACTTCCCCTCATACTCAAATTTTATGCATCATGTAAGGTGGAGGAACGCATCCCATAGCCGGATCAAGGCGGCCTAACAACATGTTGTATTGGAATTCTCCCTCAAGGACATAGAAGAGTTCAGGTAAAGTACGTGGCCCTACACGAATGTTAAGGATCACGGTGCCTAAGGTAGAAGTAATAGCATCATTGAATGAACGCAACATGGTGGGGTTGGCACACATGCATTTGGAAGGGATATTCATTTGTTGGAAGGCTTTGGAAGAGATGATGTTTAGGCTAGCACCCTTTTTCGATCATAACACGGCGTACTCGGATGTCCCGGGCGTGGCGAGATGAAAAAGAGCGGGGTCGGGATCTTACACCAAAGTGACAATTTCGTCTTGAGAGAAAGTGGCAGCGGTGACTTGCTTTGTACGGGGATGGAAGTGGTAGTTTGTTTGGTGAGAGAAGAGCGTGGTTGGGTGTTAAGATGGAGGCAACGGGCAAGGTTTCATTAGGTAAGACCTCTATACCTTGAAGGATCTCAACGAGAGCTTGTCGATGAGATCGAGAGGTTTGAATGAGATCATACGGTGTCATTTTACGAGGTGATTGGTGAAGTTTGTTTGATCATGTAGTACGGTGGGCAACTCCATCGAGAGGCGGGGTAGGCAGGTCCATGAATAACCACTTTAGGTGGTGGTGTGATCGGGATGGAAAACGAAGGAAGAGAGGTCGCAGGTGTGCTTTCTTTAGCTTTCCCATTGTTTTTCCGCCCTCGAGTAGCAATACTAATCATGTTGATCTCGTGAACACGAGAGGAGGAAGATGGTAGGGATAAGTCATTGTCTTTGAGAGGTGGGGTTGCAATAATGATATTTCTTGGTGAGGTGGGGACAGGTGGTATAGGAGAGGGATTGAAGCTAAAGGTTTCTCCCTTCGTAAGTTTTCTTTCTTAACCTTTCTATCAGAGAGAGGTGGTGTGAAGGATGGATTTCAAAGTTTGCATCCCTATACATCATGTCTTGGTGTGCGGTGGTAAGCGCAGATTTTAGACTCATCATAACCTATAGGTCGAGGTTTAGATGGATAATAGGGTATAAGTGGGGGTAGGGAAATGGTCGCATTCTCCACCAACATATCAAGGATCTTAGCGTAAGATCCTTTGAGCGGGTCAAAGTCAGAGGAAGATGAGGCTATTGATTGGGTGGGTTTTGGTAATGTTTGGGTATGGTTGATTCGTATGGGTGGTGGTTTAGACAAGGGGATTTTATAATTGGATTTAACTAAACTTGGCTTCTTCGACGTAGAAGTTATGTTTAGTTGGTTAGATGATGAGGCCACGAGATGCGTGGTGGCGAGGAAAAACCATGGAGAAAGAGGAGTGATGGCAAACAAATCCTTTGATGATGGAGTTTGTTTAGGGTTGATAGGTGGACAAGATACTTGGGGTGATGGTGTTGATACACCCATGGATCTCTGTATGGGTGTAGAAGGTGTAGGTCGTTTTAAAGAAAATACAGGAGGTATGATGTATTGAGGCAAGGTGGAGGGGTGAGGTCCCAATATAGAAGGTAGGTGTGACGGCGATGGTTTTAGTTGTGACAGAGGCATAGATTGGACTTGAGGAGATTGGGTTTGTCTCCTAGGTGGATGGACGGCTTTATTTTTGGATAAATCTAACCATTTAGGTGGGTGTGTTAAGCTGGGTATTGGTGACTTCCCAAGCGTAGGGGAAGGTTTGGTTAGGTTAATAGAGGTGGATGAGGTATTTGGTAGAGATGAGGGGGGTGAAGATGAGGACATAGGAATTTTGAGCTTTTGTAAACACCTCGGGTATATGGTAGAGATGTCTGGATCGGTCATCTGCATTTGAGTAGAGCATGGTGTACTCAAACGCTCCCATAGGACTCGTCTATCTTCTGAGGGGTGACAATCTTCACGTGTGAATAGGAACTTTTGTATGGAAGAGAGGTGGGTTGTGATTCCGGTCCACTGTGGGTGTGATACAGGGGGTAAATGAGGCACTGTATCAATGGGTGTTAAGAGGTCAACCGGTCGCTGAAAAGATTTAGGCGATGAAGAACTAATAGGTAGGAGGGCATGTTTGAGAGGATCCGTCATGATTAAAGAATTTGGTGATGTTGGTTCGAGGGGTTTCTCGTCTAAGGATGACAGAAACAGTGGCGAGCCTTCTTCTTTTATAGCAAGAGTGACGGAAGGAGATGTTTGGGAAATAGATAAGTTAGATAACATCCGCTCACAATCTTGCAGGGATGTGGTGTAAGAAGACTCATTCATGAGAAGAGAACTTTGGGCGGTTAATTCCTTTATGGGTAAAGGAATGGCAAGATTATCGTTTTGTCTTGATGGGGGTGAAGAGGGTTCGGATCCCTGCGTTAGTAAAGAGGTTTGATTCAGAATTTCCTCGATAGAAGCTTTTGGTTGGGAGTCGAAAACTGCATGGATTTCATGAACACTCTCCTCGGCTAAGATATCTTGGTTTATGTTACTATTAGAAGAGTGGTTTGGGAATGGTTTGTTGAAGATTTTCAAATTTCGATTAGCAGGGGCATTAGGATTATCGAGGGTTATATCCCCTACATCAACCATTTCTGGACTATGTTTTTCAACATCTTACGATTTTCGTGATTGTGTCCCTTCACGCGGTGGAAGATTCTGACGAAGTCATTTTCTTTGTACGAAGGTATAGTGCGGTGGAATCAAACCGGAGTGAGGTTTAACGGGAGGTAAGGTGATAGCTCCGCTTTGAGCAATTTTTCCAATATGACACCATAAGTTTCTCCCGAGGAGTGTAATTGATGGGCTCGGCTTTATACTTATAGGTGGTTTTGGCGGGGTATTAGATGGTGCTTGGGATTTGACCATCTTTGCGTGTATAGCTCCTTTTGATTTGAAGCGATCGATGCGTGAGAATTGGTGGTGTTGGGTTTGTTGGTGGAGTCTTGGGTTTGGAAATTAGGGTTTTGTTGCACAACCGCAATTTCTCTTCCTCTAAGGCTCGAATCTCTAGTTTCCGAGCCATAGTAAAGGCCTCATCAAAGGTGCGGAAAGTTTGAATTTGGAGGGTAGGAGAAATGTGCTTAGTGTAGGCCACGTAAAGAGTTGATAAGTTCGGCTGAGGTAAGGCATAAGTAAGTTGGTTGATAAGGCCCCGACATCGTCAACGAAATCTGTGATAGATTTGTCTTCAAATTGTCGGATGGCATAGAGTCGGTGATGGATACTTTCTTGGCGATATTAATGGAGAAATGATCCAAGAAATATTGGGCTAATTGGTTAAAAAAAGAAAATTGAGTCTTTGGGTTAAAAAGCCTTTGTACCATTCAAGGCGGGTCTGATAAGGACATGGGAAAGGTGCGGAGTAGTAAGGCATCATCATGAGCAATCAGATAGCAGGCATGTCTAAATGATCGCAAGTGTTGTTGAGGATCCTCCTTACTATTAAAATGAGTAAATTTTGGTAATTCCCATTGAGGAGGATATGAATGAAGGGGGACAGAAGGATGAATAGGCTCCTGACAAACTTGCTCATATGTGAGGGTGCTACGGCTTCCTGAAATAGAAGCCTCTAGATTTTGCATCTTGTCCATCATTTGTTTGATTAAATCAGTGGTTGGGTAAGATGATGGTGCGGTTGTTGTAAACGGAGGTGGATTGGGCCAAGAGCCACTACTAGACAATGGTGGGGTTAAATGTTGATAAGGTATTGACGATGAATATGTTGAGGCGGCTGAATAGGGATGTCCTATATAAGATGTTGAAGCCCCTTAGGATACGTGTGTGGAAATGAAAAGGTGGGCGGAGCTTGAGAAGGAAAGCTTGTGTGGATAGGTGGTAGAGAGCAAGTTATGAAAGGAGCAGTCTGCGAGAGAGACGAGGTAGGAGTAGTTGGCGGTAATGATATGTGGGGCCGCAGGTTAACCAAAGGAAAGCCAATCTATGCCGTATGAACCCCTGAAGCCGCTGAGTTGGGAGATGGGGCTAAGGATGAAGAAGGCAAGGAGGAGTTATCAGGTGGGGAAGGAGCTAAGTGAGCAGCTATACTAATAGGCATACCAACAAGAGTTGACCATCGGGTGTACGGTCGGGGTATGAGACAAATAGTCTTTGTCTGAGTGCTAGGATTAGCATCCAAAAATTTCACAAATTCCTTATCTCCTACAGGATTTTGGGAACCTCTTTGGTGTCCAGTAGGATTCCCATAGGATGTGAAGGGGTGATTCGGGAAAAGACACGGAGCAGGCATGTGAAACCATGGCTGCATCTTGTTTAAGTGATAACAACCATGGACAAGAGTACAGTAGTGATGCAATCTATTAGAGAAGAAGCAGCAACAAAATGTTGGAATTGGTAGGTTGTTGGTTTGAGAAGCTGTGAAAGATAGTACCGATATCGGTCTAATAAGCGAGGTCGGTCGAGACTTTAGCGGCATCGGTCGGTTAACCAATGTTGGTAGAATAGAACCGGTGTGTGAAGCTATTTATTTGGGGTTAACAAGGCTTAGTATACCTACCAAACTATTACGAAGTGATCAAAAGCAGTGTATGACAAAGAAACAAAACTAAAAACAAGCAAGATGCAAGCAAATCAAGAGACTAACCCTAGGATTAGTTTTAATTATTGTGGGCTTATGCCTTAGACGTAAGATGATGTCAATCCTAAACAAAATACCTAAGGAAATGTCAAGTTTGTTTTGGCTTATAAGGTTACCTCAATCGGGCGGAGGAATACCGCGGAAAAAGGGGAATGTTTGAGCTGTTGTGTTGATTATGATGTGATTTGGTATGTGTTGTGCAGTGAAAGTAAGATTAATTTCTTGTCAATACCGTGGATATCACCCCCACGTGTATGACCTGTTACTTAATCTATGTTCACTAGAATTGAAAACAACAAGCAAGAATGTGATGCACGTGTTTTAAACCCAAATCGAAAATGATATTTGATGAAGCAAAGAAGATGACTTTCACTAATGCAACGATGAGGAAGAAAGACAAATTCTTTTACCAAAATGACAAAAATATCTTGTGAATATTTAGAAGAAGAAAATAGCAAGTGTGCTCCCTATATGAAAGCAAGCAAGAAAGAAAGAAACCCAAGAAGGGTCCCATCGGGCATGCCAAAATGTTTCACACAGAATGTTTCCATTCTTAAAATAGAGGTGCTTCTATCCTTTCATTCTCTTGAGAAACATATGAGGGTTAGGGCTAGGAGGAATACCTGTTGAGTGTTGGGAGGGTGTGTGCGTACCGTAGAGAGAGATCAGATCGATTGCGAAGAACTCCTTTTTGTCTAGGAAGGACTACCTGCAAGTAAGAATACAAGACCACCAGATTTTAGTTAGACAATAAATGAGGGAACTGCCTTGGGCCCAGGAAATATTAGACTTCCTTTCGAAGGTGGTCAGTTCCCCTTTTAATACGAATTAACACAAATGATAGCAAAGAGGCTATTGCAAAATTACACTTTAATTACCTTGTTAAAAAGCAATAGAAGAAAGGTTGGTTTTGGTTTGAGTCATAGTGACCGATGCCGGTCACTGTATAACCGACTGCGGTTATACACCGGTACCGGTTGCTGATAACCGATATCGGTAGGGGTGGTGATTTAGGGGCTTTCAATGAAGGTTGGTTGTGAGGCGGCTATGGTGTTTATAAGATTGGAAAATGATTAGGGGTAGGCAATAGGGTGATGGAGAAGACTCAGAGAGTGTGGGGGCTATTCTTGGGGCAATGTAAGGGTAGAGGAATGACAGTTAGATGTAGGGTGCTGTCGGGTAGTAGATCTAGGAGTGAACCTATAATTACTATGAATCAGAAGTTCAAGAAATGTTATTTAAAAATGTATAAGACACTACTTACTAGTTCCTGATGAAGATACAGGTCCAAGGATTGTGATGACGAAGGCAGGGCTCAGGTGGGATGATCTGAAAATCAAAAGTGAGCCATCTTCTCTCCCAATGCTTAGATGAGTGTCCATTGTGCTCTAGTTACTCAGTTGTAGTCTTGGGCTCGATGTCCTTCTCTGCAAACTCTTCTCTTTTCTTCACTTGTCTCTGCTCTACCAAGTGAATTCTAGATTTTCAAATGAATTCCGATCCTTTGTTTTTGGTTGGGGGAGGTCATTTACAGGGAACCGATGGCGGTTACGTAACCGATGGCGGTTGAGTAGGAACCGATGTCGGTTAAGTCAAAGTGGGCTATTTTTAGTAAAATAGCCAACTTTCCCTCCTTTTCTCCCGAGGGATTAGTTGTGGGCTTGGTCAAGTCATGATTAGGTTGGTTTTGGTGCGGGTGAGAAGTAATTAGTCATGGGTGTGGATGTAGACCAAGTTATAGGTCTTAATTAGGTTAGTTTAGGGTTAGGGCTAGGTCATGATGAGGTGGTGAAATGAGGTGGCAGGTTTGGATATGTGGATTTATTAATTATAAGGTAATTAATAAATAATTGTGTAAGGTTTAAGTGGTGAGGTTAGGTTACGAAATGAGATGCGGGGCACAGGGTGTCGTAAGACACAAATTTGGTGTCTATAGTGAGAACACAACAAACAAACATCAAGAGCTCTAGATATGTCCAAGTCAAAGCTTGGTCAACGGGGAAAGTCAACTCTGGTCAACTGGTCAATATTGGACCAATGGCACTTTGTGACACATGGAGAAAAGGCAAAGGGATTCATTTGTTGGTTATCAATCTCTAGTCTTCGATGGTCGTAAAAAATAGCTCGTCGGAACAAAAGGCTCAACTTTTGATATGGAGGGGAGCCTAGTTGCCATGTGGACTATGGTATTATCACCGAAATGGTGGGTCGACAAGCCACCACATGGCTTGCCACCACGAGTTTGATTTTCCAATCGTGGGTCGACAAGTGGTATTTTCATCATATTCCATGTGGGTCAAATTTCATATTACTTTGTAATTATTTTCCATGTATTATTCACAAATACCACACAATATGCCACATACCATGCATATATATGTCAAACCTCCACATATTAATGTTAAAAATTAGTATTAAATCCCATATAACCACCAACTCCATATCTTTGGCAAAGTCCATGTGGTGAAGGAGGTGAAGCGGTTATAGTGGGGGTGTAAATGTTATGCGTGGAAATCTACGTGGTGAGGAGAAGTAAATGGGGGCGGTTAAGCTCACATGGTCTTTTGACCACTTCATACATGTGTGGAGAGGCTTAATAAAACCTAAGCTATTATCCAAACCCACCAAATTTGGGATATAACCCACATATAAAACTACCAACATGGGTATTTTATCCCATGAATTTTGCTAATCCGCCCATTATGGGATGTTATCCCACTTCATATGCTACGGTGAGGCTACAATTAGCCTTAAGATCATTTTTAATCCATTATTTTAAGGGCCCTATTTTTGTATAAATAGGGAACCCATGTTATTGTAATGGACACACACAATGCAATGAGAGAAGCTCATTCCTAGAGCTCGGAAAGGCGGAGAGCGAGCCAAGAGGAGAGTTAGTTGCCATGGGCATAGTTGTGTGAAGACCTAATTTATTTAGGCATTATTATTTTAATTATTATTGACCTATTATTTTTAGGAAATAGTAAATTAAAATTATTGTGGCTAGGAGTTATTAATACTACCTAGTTGGCCCATAGTGCCACACCAAATTATTGTGAATCTGGAATATTGACCGAAGTGCCATAGGGAATTATGAAGCATTTGGAAAGCCGATCGAGAACCAGAGGATTTTGAACAGTGGAGCTGGTGCCATTGAACTTGCCAAATATGCCAGGAAAGGGGAAGTCGGATGTTATTTTTCACCCTTGTCTCTTCGAAGGTCTGGTTATTCTTGAGCAAGTTCTTAATAGTTTCTATTAGGTTTTCTTGTGAAAGTACAATTATAACCTACAAGTTTTGACTAGTGGAATGGTTCTAGAAGAACCCGTAGATGTAAGCAATTGCCAAACTCCATAATCAATTATTGTGTAATTGTCTTGCATTAATTTTTAAATTGATTACTTGAAAAAGGAGCACATTATCGACAAATAATTAAATCCTATAAGTGCGAGATCGGAGTAGATAAAAAATTTATTATTTTCAGATCAAGTTGGTATCAGAGCAGGTTATTGGCTTGCAAACTTGCTAATATCTGAGAAATTTTGGTATCGAGTTGATTTAGCTCCATTTTTACTTAGTAAATATGATTAATAGAGTGATTCCTTCAAGATTGGTGTAGTTGGTTTAATTTGTGTGAACATGGTACAAGTGCACTATGGGTAAGATGTTTAAACAGGTGAAGCTCGGGAAATTGAAGCTTATAATCACCAGATATAGGAAGAGAACTCTCTCCTGCGATCAATGTATTACTCCTTGGAAGAGGATAATTCTCACTTAAAATTAGAACTATGCAAACCAAGAATGAGCTCTTGTCAAGGTTGAGTGTGGTACTCGAGAGAAAAGAAATACATTCAACTTCAGATGTAGTGACCATGGCGAGATGACCGCCTGCTGTAAGTTGTTCACCACTGGAATCTTCTTCTTCCTCCCATTGGTTTTGATTAGAGTAATGAAGTCTTTGGTTTGTTTGAAAAGCCTACTAGAGGAATTGGATCCAAGTTACTAGATAAAATGGTTTGATGGAAGATGCCTTGGTAAAAATGGCCAAGGCATTGCTAACCCAATATAGAGTCGAGGATCTTCCTTGTTTTGCAAGTTTGGGTTTTTCTAGTGCGGGAATGGAAATTTGAGAATGCTCCAAGAATGCGAGATGGAAGACAAGCTTCCAAAAGAAAAGTGAATACCCCACTAGTCCTACAAGAATATTATGAGTAGGAAAGTTATGCTTCGTCGTCACAAGAAAGATGTGGTAAGATAAATCAACGAAGAGGTAATGAGATTCCACCTCCAATTTCTTACCATAATCATAAGCACAATAAAAATTTCGATCCAATTTTTCAGCTTAAGAAGTATGGTTATAATTTTCAAAATATGTGGAATTCATTTCCATGTAGTTTCTTTGGATTGCATAATCATTCGGTGGCTAGATGCTAGAAGAGAAGAAAATTGATGGAGAAGTTGATGTCGTTCGTCAGAACAACGAAAGTCAAAAAGACCAATCTCATCATGCGCAGAGTCAAGAAATGGAAGAAAGAGTTCCTCATCCCAAAAGAAGGAGATTAAGAGGAATTTTGTGCTCATTTCAGAGGAATGGGCACTAGGTGTAAAATTGTTGAAAGCGCATCCATCTCACCATCGGGTAATGTAAAGACAAAGATGGAATGGAGGTGTATTGTAAAGGCAAAGGAAGTTTCTACTCCACCACCGCTTTTATAATTCAACCTGGACCGAGTAATACCGAAAGTGAAAGTCCTTTAAAATGGGTAAGTCAATAGTTTTTCAATTATATATTGCATAATTTAGGTTGATTAATAGTATGTAGTGTTTGTTTGGAGATCAGATTTATGAGAAAATAATGAGAGAAAGGTTTACAATAATTAGTGGATTTTCTTACTTAGAAAATTTTATTAAATGCTCTAAACCTATCTCCTAATCAGTGTGTGAGTACCTGTTATAGCTTGGATATAATAATTAACTCATATAAATCTTATAGATTGATCTACCATTTGTGCGAGATAGTAGAGTTCACAGAGTCATCTCGAACTTCATTGTATGTAGAGCGGTGTGACCTTGCGGTTGAATCACCGTTGGCATTAACGTTGGATCAAAAATTCATTACGTGTAGAGGCATTATGATCGTGCAGCGTAAGTGTGGTACCGATATTAGTGTGTCAACAAGAGGAGCTCTCAAAGGATCAGCTCGAAATGTCATTCGAGTGTCAAGGCATTGTGACCACACATTTGAATGGTAGCTAATCAACAAACTTAGCATCGTGCATTAGAGGCTTGAGGTCTTGAAAGAGGCTTAGCATCTGTATTGGAGGTGTTGAGGTCTGTAATAGACTTAGCATCATGCATTGGAGGCTTGAGGTCTTGAAAGAGGCTTAGCATCATGTATTAGAGGCATTTGGGTCTACAATAGACTTAGCATCATGCATTGGAGGCATTGAGGTCTTGAAAGAGGATTAGCATCATGCATCGGAGTCGTTGAGGTCTACAAGAGACTTAGCACCGCACAACGGAGGCGTTGAGGTCTAGAAAGGGACAAGTCATTTTCCATCATTGACATCTGATCAATCATCGCTCTACGTAACATGGAGTTCCTTCAAACCAGTTTGATTTTGTGAAATTGACTCAGATCCAGGAACTGTGTTATAGAGTAAAAGAAGATCCTTGTTGTCGTATATCTAGAATCTTAGCATCGTACAATATGAGCGTTGAGGTTACATTCAGAAACATAGCACCATATAGTGGAGGCATGGAGGTCTTCTTCAGATATCAAAGTGGCATAGTGAAAGCATCGTGGGCCTATAACCCACAGTCCCAGGATCGGAGTAAAGTTGTCGAAGTGAGAAGGTTGTAAGGGAAGAGACCCAAGGGTCTACTATAACATAACTTCTGAGGTGGCAGAAAATTTTCCAAGGACGAGATGGCAAAATGTTCCAATATAAGATTTTTGGGACAAAAAGCCTTTCTTAGTGGGGAGGTGTGATCAGGGGATCATTTTCAAAATTTCCCTAAACACCCCTAAATGGTTTCAGTGCAGACGATAATTTCAAAAGATTTCCAATGACTATGAGAACACAACAAATAGACATCGGGAACTCTAGATATGTCCGATCAAAGAAATACGGTCAACGGGAAAGTCAACTTTGGTCAAATGGTCAATATTGGACCAATGGCACTATGACACATGGTAAAAAGGAAAGGGATTCATTTTTTGGTTTTCTATCTCCGGTCTTTGACAGTCATAAAAAAATATCTCGTCGAAACAAGAGGCTCAACTTTTTTATGGAGGGAAGCCCGACCACCGTGTGGACTATGGTATTATCACCGACATGGTGGGTCCACAAGCCACCACGTGGCTTGCCACCATGAGTTTGATTTTCCAATCACGGGTCGACAGGTGGTATTTTTCATCATATTCCATGTGGGTTGAATTTCATATTACTTTGTAATTATTTGCCATGTATTATTCCCAAATACCACGCAATATGCCACATACCACACATATATATGTCAAACCTCCACATATTAATGTTAAACATTAGTATTAAATCCCACATAACCACCAACCCCATATCTTTGGCAAAGTCCACGTGGTGAAGGAGGTGAAGTGGTTGTAGGGGGTGTAAATGCTATGCGTGGAAATCCACATGGAGAGGAGAAGTAAATGGGGGTAGTTAAGCTCACATGGTCTTTTGACCACTTCATACATGCATGGAGAGGCTTAATAAAGCCTAAGCTATTATCCAAACCCACCAAATGTGGGATATAACCCACATACAAAACCGCCAACATGGGTATTTTATCCCATGAATTTTGCTAAGCCACCCACTATGGGATATTATCCCACTTCACATGCTACGGTGAGGCTAAAATTAGCCTTAAGATAATTTTTAATCCATTATTTTAAGGGCCAACGAGCTCGGAAAGGCAGAGAGCGAGCCAAGAGGAGAGTTAGTTGTCATGGGCATAGTTGTGTGAAGACCTAATTTATTTAGGCATTATTATTTTAATTATTATTGACCTATTATTTTTAGGAAATAGTAAATTAAAATTATTGTGGCTAGGAGTTATTAATACTACCTAGTCGGCCCATAGCACCACACCAAATTATTGTGAATCCTGGAATATCGAACGGAGTTCCATAGGGCGTTATGAAGCGTCTGGAAGGCCGATCAAGAACCGGAGGATTTTTAACAGTGGAGCTGGTGCCATTGAGCTTTCCGAATACGCCAGGAAAAGGGAATTCGGGTTCTATTTTTCACCCTTGTCTTCTGAAGGTCTAGTTATTCTTCTAAGCAAGTTATTAATAGTTTCCATTAGGTTTTATTGTGAAAGTACAATTATAACTTACAAGTTTTGACTAGTGGAACGGTTCGATAAGAACTTGAAGACGTAGGTAATTTCCAAACTTGTAATCAATTATTGTGTAATTATCTTTATTGTATTGTATTAATTTTTAAATTGATTACTGAAATTATGGGCAAATAATTAAAGCCTATAAGGGTCCGAGATCAGGTAGGTTAAAACTTGATTATTTTCGGATCATGCATGGGCCCTTATGGCTTTCGTGTATTTTTATAAATTTATGTTAGAAGGTTTCATAAAAATAATGAGTTCATTTAATCATCATATTTTTATGAACAAATGTTAAGAAGGTAAACAACTCATTATGTGTTTGAAACCCTAGCTTAAAAGTGGTTTGAGATATTTTCTTCCTAAGTTGAAAATTTTTATTTATATTTCTTGTATGATTATTGTAACATGTAAGTACTATTTTATATTTCCTAGAGAAAGGTATGGTAGAGGTTGTAATGAGTGGACCCCACTCAAACAAGTCAGTTTCTGAAGAAGTTCAGTTTAGGACAAGGTTGTCCAAAGGAGTTGTAAACTAAATGATCATTATATGATTTATGTGATTTTTTATTTATTTACATGATATTTTTAGGTAATGGTGATGTAGATAAATGGTCAAGTATGCTTCATTTATGTTGACTGGTCAAAGTGCAATTTTGGGGAAGTGATAAGTAATCTTTAGTAAAGTTGACATTAGAGGAGATTCAAGAGAATTTATGAGGTGATTCAAGATGTTTTCAAAAGATAATTTAGATATATTTATATTGATATAATTTTTACTGATGATGATGATATTTTATATGGTTTTAAGGTCAGGTTTTGGAGAAGATGATTTTGGATTTTCGGGACAAAATTGCTTTTGTTGAAAGATTGAGTTTGTTAGTCCATGAAATGTTTTAGGTGATGCTTTCAATCACCTGGAATGCAAAGAGGGATTAATTTGGAATCTAATGAATCAATTTTAAGGTCTTGAATGTATTATGAAGGTTGTTAACTAGTTGCAATTTGAAAACTACATTTTGGCCAGCTAGATTTGGTGAAGGAAAATGTTGATGTAGTTTGAACTTGAGGTTGTTTCAAGAGTTATAACTTGATTAAAAAATTATAAAGGTTATTTAATTTCAATTTAATGGTCACATTCCATATTTTAGGTCTTATTTTATGATCTTGAATCCAAAAGGTGAAGACATGGTGTTGGAAACATGTGTTTTGTGAAGGCAATTAGCCACTAGGCCCATTAAACAAAATAATTTGATTGGTTCATGTAAATTGTGATAATTTATGATGTTTAAATGTAATTTTAAACATGTGTGGTGATTTCAATATCATGAATAAAAATATTTTTGTGTTAGGATATTTTCTCATTCTAATGATGGGGATTTGAAGATTTTTGGTGCATGGATGAAGGGTTTTGGATAGGCCAACCTACTTGTGTCACTTGTGACTATTATGATAAAGTTTAAGGGATGTTTTATGGTTTTAATGGTCATGATAAAGGAGAGAAACCAATCTCTTTTTTTATTTGAATGAAGGAAATATTATAAAAGCATATTTTTGGGTGCTTTTGTGAGCTAGTTGTGTGTGTGTGCAAGAAGTACGACCTAGGTGTGGTTGATTTACAGGTGTTTGCAAATGAATTGAGAAATGATAAAGTTTATGACAGGTTAAAGAAGGACATAAAGTATGTGTGCAAGAGTTTGAAGTTTTGAAAAATGAAGAAAGTGTTTGATTGTGAGAGATTAAAGACCTAGGGTTTGAATAAGAGGTTGTGAGCTGAAATTGTGATCTCTATCAGTTGTGGTAGCATAAATACATCATATATATTATTCATAAGATGGTTGAGTGGGTGATTTATCATATTGGGGGTTGTAGCCTCCTTGTGGAGTTGTTTCTTCATAAAATCAAGGGTTGGTGCTCCTTGTAGGGTTGGTGCTCTACTAAACTAGGGGTTGGTGCTCCTTGTGGGGTTGATACCTCACTAAATTTGAAACATATCAATATAAATATTTTTTTCAGTGATTTTTCTTCCCCTTGAGGATTTCCCACTTATATATTGTGTCTTGTGTTGATTCTCTATTTCATGATTCAATGTATGTGATATTTGATAGTGTGCACACTTTAATGGATGGTTAAGTGGTTTTATGTTTTGAATAAATATATAAAATATGATGTGATTTTGTAAGGACTGAATCACCCCCTCTCGGTCCATTTTTCTTCCAACAAATGGCACCACTCTTTGCCCGATCTATGTCATTTTCTTCTTCTTCACCACACTAACTTGTGAAACCTGTAACTAAGAAATCGTTTAATGATTTCTTGGAGATATTTATCATTAGGTCCTCAAGCATAGAAATTTTGTACCTTGACATATTTAGTTGTTCTATTGAATTTTTCAAGTAACTTATTAGTATGATTTGTGAATTTCTTGTGTTGGCTCAATAAATTATGGTATGACACCAGCTTTTAAATAAACTCAAGACCAAATGACTTTCTTACCTCGTTATCTTAATTCACCAAACTATTTAACCGGAAATAATTTGATACGATGGGATTGCATCAATATTTTCATCAAGGAACCTACAATGAATGATGTCAAAATCATCTATGAAATCATTGAAGCCATCAATTGCCTCAATCCTTGCATCATTCAACTTGTTAATTTCCTCTGAAACATCTAGGTATGGAACTCCATGGCTTCACTTTATTTGAACAACTTTGAGGAATCATCGGTAATCCCTTCTCCTAAGAGTATACAAGTGTTGATGCTTCATACCTCCTTCCAAGCTTCTAGTGTTAGCTCTAAATTATTACATTCTTCTTTGAGAATATCATACTTTTTAGTGACTCGTATCTTTATCTAAGTTGATCTCGTAGTATAAAGTAACAACATATTTTATCACTTGCTATCCTTCATGGATATGGATTTCAATCTAAACCCGACTACTCGACCTTGTTGTCGACCTTCTCAACTACGAAGAAGGAATATGTTTCAAAACTTGTAATAATAGTGAGGGTAGTTGAAGGGGTAGGTTGTGTGATCTTGTGCAAGATAGTCATAAAGTGTTCTAATTTTCCTTTTATCTCATCCTTAGTAACCTTTTATTTATCGAATTTGTTTATAATATTTCTAAGGGAAACTGAAAAATAATGTTTTTCTCCTTCAAGTATGGCCCTTCCCGGAGAGAACTTAAAAATATGGTAGTACATTGTATGGTCCTTCCCGGGGAGGAAGGGAGAGGTGGTTAAGAAGGTGACTACAACATTTGAGTTTTGTGTGGTGGTGAGTCAATAATATCAATAATTTATGTAGAAGGAACCTTGGGAGGAGTAACTTCGTGGAGGAAATATTGTAGGAAGAACTTGAACCTCTACATACAATGGTGAGCTTAGAGGTGTGGGAGTGGGTTTAATAGTGGAATTCCTTCCTTTTGAAGAGGTGGGGTGGCCCATTGGTGATTGTTCATGTGTTACTTGCCATATGAAGTTTCTCTAACACTTTCGACATAATTCCCAATGATATCAGCCATTGGTGGGTCCGGTTGAGGATATGAGTTGTGTGTTCCTTCAAGTTACTAGTCTCTTGGAGTGACCAATTGATCCATGGAAATGGCTGATCTTTCATATTAGTTTGATCATAAATGGGGTCCAAGACTTGTCCATCATCTTGAAGGCCCTCAGGAAAATCTGCAATCCCATACTTAGCCACTTCTTTGAGAGTTAACCTTTCAAATAAACTCTCCCGCACTATGATTTCATCTTTACAATTAATCCAGATGTCCTCCAATTGTTGTATATGAATACCGATTAGCTTCGATTCTATTGACCTTTCCCCATTAATCAAAAATAGCCTATGGGTGATAGGTTTTCAATGTTATTTAATTCATTTTTCCTTTAATGGTATTTTACTTTTACGTGGATGCTGCAAGCATATCACCCCAAAAATACTAAGAATTGAACCCCCGCCTTATGCCTATCATGGTATATTTTTTCGATATGTAGCAATTTCTCGATCTAATTTAATTAGAAATCACTTATTTATGGAACACCTTGGTAGTTTATAAGGATCTCTTGAGAATCCTCCCACCATGAGATACATGAATGTTGGAAATTGTAAGAAAATGCCTGCCCAAGTCTTGAACACATTCCAAGTGTTATCTGATATCCTTAAATTGTATATTTCTTTGTCAAAGATGTATAGGATATTGGCAAAGAAAGCATCACTAACCCTCTTGAAATGTTTTGATCCTTCCTTCATGGTGATTTAAGAATAAACATCATAAGTCTATGATGAATTTCTTACTCCTATAGGTGAAAACCTAGATATTTCCTCATCCATGAAGCCACACACATAAGATAGGAAGTCATGTAGAAATTTTCCAAAATTAGGACATCTGACATTTGAATATGTATGGCATTGCTTGATGTATTCTACCCATCGAATAAGATCATAATTTTTATGGATAGTGGAAATATATAGGTACATCCATTCTTGGAAATCTTTGGAAGATGGGATCCTTGTAACTCGATCAATAGTGTGATAATATTGTTCATACGGAATGATGTATGAGTGAGTAATAGTCTTTGGAACTCTAGACACTGAAGGCTTAGGTTTTACCGAGTATCCTTTATTAAGAACCTTGGAACAAGTCTCGGTATTCATTTTCTAGTACTCAAGAGTGGAGCTAGGAGAAATTGATGCATGTTCGTCAACATCAGGGAGCTTCAACAAATCCTCTAAATAATCAACGTCTAATTTTATCTCAACTATTCTATCATCATCTCTAATTGTTCGAGATTTCTTATCATAATGTGTTGCGATTGCCAAAACAAATTCAGGACATTGCATTGATGGTGGAAATTTGTGACTAAAGAAATTCCAATATCATAGATACTCTTAATCTAAGAAAACTTGGACGGGGCCCTAACTCTACTAAAAATTTTGGTAGATCAATGTGTCTAAGGTCAATATCTCTCATATTGTCAACATCGATGTGATCTTTGGAAGGAGGAGTTACCCCTTGGAAACTATGCATCATTTTCTCTTTCCTCTTGGATGAAAATTTAGATATTTGACCTTGGAATAACCTCTATGAAACTAAAAGTGGAAGTTTATACTTGCACTACACCTTGCACTTCCACCTTGCACTTCGCCTTGTACTTCTTATTTGTACTTTTACCTTGCACTTTCAAATTGGAAACACTTCTAACTTCTACGTCTGTCGGGAGTGAGGACCTATTTCTGACTCAAAACCTATGAAACGACCTTTTAATGACAATTTATCCTTCGTTCTTCAAGAAAATGGTACCTTATAGCCTAAGCTTCAACAACCAAAACCAGTGAAGGAGGGAGAGACATGAAAAATTAATCCCAAAACACAAGAAGGAAATCCCAAAAAATAACACAAAAGTAAGACATCAAGGGAACCCGTAATTTAAGGAAAAGAAGGGAAAGAAAAACCCAAAAGGAAAGCCTGAAAACCTTGCAAACATGATAAAACATAAAAACCCACCTAAATACCAAGTGGTTTGAAGAGAAAAATGTAAAAATTTCCCAAAATCCATGCAAGGAGTACACGGTCGGAGGTAGGTGAGGCATCAATGGTCGATTGTACAAAGTGTTAGGTGAAAAAGACATGGAAATTTTTCCCTTAAATAGAAAAGGAAAATTAATTACCACGTAGGTGACACGTGTGGGTAGGTGGCATTAAATGCACTGACTTGTTGTTGGGTTTCGGAAGTTAGAAAATTCATCAAGAAATTTGCAACACTAAACACGAAACACTGAAATAGTCATGGTCCTTTGTATTTCAGAATTCAGAAGTTGACTTGCAATTCACATGCGAAATGTAATTTGATTTCAAACCCAAAGTACACTTGAATGGTCGGAGGTCGAGTTTGGAAGTTAACTTGTAATTTTCATATAAACCACACTTTGGGTTCCAAAACCTGAAATGCACCTAAGGGATTGGATTTTAGGACTCAACTTTCAGTTCACATGCAAACTACACTTTGGGTTACATCTTCCGATTTGTACTAACTTCCTATGTATTTGGGTTTCACTTTCAAAAGTCATCAAGCATTTTCATGCAAACTACAATTTGACTTTGAAATCTGAAATACTTAAGAAACTTCAAGTAGCTAGGCAATTTCTTGAAACAAATTTTGTTGGAAATAACACTTGATATAGGGTAAAAAAATTTTAATAAAATTTTCAAAACACTCTAGTAAAGGAACTTGGAAACTTAAAAGGTTTTACCCTAAAAAGACCTTGTCTCTTTGCTCAATTTTCTTCGTGATTTTATTTAAATCAGCATAAATTTTTCCTATCAGATGCTTCTTTCAATTGCTAATGAATGAAATTAACTTTCTCTTTAAAATGTGTCAACAGTTTTGTTACCCTTGGATGTCTGCATAATATGATTGCATCATGAAATTCCTTCATGAATTTCATTCTAAGATTACTACCTAAGGGCACATATCTATTTTGTCATCTACCGCAATACTCATTCGTTATCAAATTTAAAATCCTTGTATCTTCCATCATTGGATATGCTTCTAATGTAGTTTTCACATGTTGATAGTACAAATTAGTTTGAATTTTTTTCTTAACTTATTCCTTAAACTAATTTCTAAGGGTCATAATTGTGGAAATATGCTTCCTACATCTTAGTGCATCAGCCACTCTATTTTCCTTTCCTTTGATGTAACTAATATCAATGTCATATTGGGATAAAAATTCCAGCCACCTACATTGTCTTACATTCAAATTGGGTTGTGTAAAAATGTATTTCAACCCCAAATGGTCTATTTTCAATTCAAATAGCTTTCCTAGCAAATAATGCCTCTAGATTTGTAAGGCATGAACTATGACAACAAGCTCTAACTTATGGGGAGTATAGTTCTACTCATGAACCTTCATTTTTCCACCCAAGATTTCACATGAGGCATCAATTACCATGGTAAAGTATCCATTAGGATCTAGAACCTTCAATATAGGTAATGTTGTAAGTTTTTCTTTCAACAATTTAAATGCATTCTCACACCTATCAGTTCATACAAAATTTTAATCCTATTTTTGGAATGAAGTAATTGTTCCATCCACTCTTGATAAATCCAAAACAAATTTTCTATAACACCCAGCTAATCCCATAAAACTTCTTACCTCATATACGTATTTAAATCTTGGACACTCAATAATAGCTTTGATTTTCGATGGGTAAAAATAATCCCACCTTTTTTATGATGTGACCAAGATATTGTACTTCATTTTGATAAAAATATCATTTCAAAATATTACTATAAAGTTTCCTTTTTCTTAGCATTTCCAACATTATTCTTAAGTGTTCATTGTGCTCCTCAATGTTCTTAGAGTAAATCAGAATATCATCAAGAAAAAATAAGAACAAACTTATCTAAGTATTCTTGAAAAATGTTATTCATAAGGTTCATAAATGTTGTTGGTGCATTAGTGAGTCCAAATGGAAAAACAATAAACTCATAATGCCCATAACATGTTTTGAATGTTGTTTTATGAATATCTTAATCCTTTATTCTCAACTGATGATAACTAAATCGTAAATCAATCTTAGAGTAAACATATGCATCTCTCATTTGATCAAAGATATCATCAATCCTTGGAAAAGGATATCTATTATTTATTGTTTCTTTGTTAAGCATGTGATAATCAATGCATAATATTAACATTCCATCTTTCTTTTTAAAAAAATGACCGGTACTCCACAAGGAGACACAATAGGTTGGATCAAAACTTTTGAAAAAAGTTCATGTATTTGTGCTTTCAGTTCCAATAACCCTGTTTTCATCATTCTATAAGGTGCTTTTGATATTGGCTCAGTTCCCGAGTTAAATGTCAATTGTGAAATAAAGCTCTTTTTTAAAAGGAAGTCCAAGAACTTCTTCTCGGAAAAACATCCTTATACTCAAGTAGAAGTGGAAAATATTCCAAGAAAGTCTTACATTCCTCACTAAAATATGAAAAATTATAGTGTACAACATGTAGCCTTTGTTTTTGGATTTCTTAAGCTACATTGCAGAGATTTGTCTAACTTTAAAATCTCTCTTAATGCCCTAAATGATGGCTATTTTATGTGTCACTAAGACATTCTATTCATTTCTCAAAAAATCCATTAATTCCTTATGTTGGGATAACTAGTTTACTCCTATTATAATGTCATAAGACCCTAAGGGATTCATGTTAAGGTCAAGTTTGGTGGTAAAAATAGATAATTCCAACGCTAATTCAAAAATACAATGGCTTCTTTGTATGATTAACAACATTCCCATATTGAACATTCTAAGAGTTTTCCATAAATCCATCTTTCTTAGAAAATTTACCAGCTAACTTACTTGAAATAAAGCACTCAAAAAAGTCCGGTGTCAAATAAAATAGTAACATGAAAACCATAAATATTTCCTAGCACTTCTATCGGGGTATCCTATTTCTCATTTTAGAAGTTACCCACTACAACATGAATTATTTATTGGTGGTTATTCCCTAATTCCTTTGGGGATAGTTGCTTACATAATGATTTCTTTCATACTTAAAACATCCTGACGAGGCCCTTTCCTCTCAAAAATTTTTTCACCAAAAACATCACTATTCGGCTCACTTGTCCTTGTATTTGTAGTAGGCTTAAGCTGTTGTATTTTTCTCAATGAGATCAAAGCATAAAATTGTGTCCCATTTTTTTTTGTAGCTTTTGTACTTTCAGAAAAATGTGTTTGACAACCAAAACATGACCAAACATGTATTTTTAAGAGCTTATAAATACCAAGATGCAAGGCATAAAAATTTTACCTCATTTTAAAAAGTTTTTATAGTATTTTTAAATATCATTTGTTGGTTAGATTTTAAAATATTTTTGGCCACCAAGTAGGACACACTTATATGCTTTGATATCAATCTTAATTTTTCCCCTCTCTCTTACACCATGTTTTTTTAAGAGCTAATGGTGCAGGTGAGCTAACGCTCTTCTTATGTTTCTCATCCCTAAAGGCTGAAATTACTTACAATTTATAATCTTGTCTTATGGCATTTTTAAACATTGTTTCCATAGTAGATGGTCTATAAACATCTACCTTATCTCCTATGTTTGGGTTTAATCCCATAATAAACTTACGGATCCAAAAAAATTCATCATTTTGGTATTGGGGTACATATTTTAATAGCTTAGTAAAATGTTCCCAATACTCTACAACACTCAGTTTACCCTGTGTTAAGTTTTGAAATTCAAACATTTTCTAATCAAAATAGAGTTGAGGCAACCAACGTTGATGAAAATATATCTTGACCTAATCCCAAGTGATTGAGGCAATATATACTCTCAATTCCATCTTACAGTTATCCCACCATGAATATGCTTTGTTAGAGAGTTGGAAAGCATTCAAAATTAATTTAGTTTCCTCTGAAATGTCCCTTACTTTGAAGTACTTCTCCATCTCTCTTAACCATTTTTTAACACCATTCCCAAGGTTGTTTTATCGATTTTAGGTGGGCTGATCCATTTTATGTCTCTAGATAGTTCAACAATCATAAAATATCTCTTATCCTTTTTATAATTGTTATCATCTTCTTGTTCAATTTGTTCTTCCTCCTACTCTTCATTTTCACCCACTACTAACTAGTCCAAGGTGACTATCTGGTTTTGGCTTTCCTAAAGGATTTATTAAAATTTATCTAACTTTTTAATTGTTGAACTTTCAACATTAGTTGATCTGGTTCCATCATCACGGTTTACCATTCCTCTTACCATCATATCTTGTTAATGAAAGGATAAGATGTCCATCAGCGTTATAAACCCATTAAGTTCAAGAGATGATAAACACATAGCTTTGATAACAAACTATAACAGTCGTGTTATGATTCATCCAAATTGAGGATTTTTTTAAATATACTAATGGGTCGTTGTATTCTCCAATCATTTAACCAATAGATTCTTTTACTAGTGTCATTATAAAACCAAGGATTTGTGTCCTAGGTTGTATACAATGAAGCCTTATGCAAATTAGTTGTTTGGTGGTTCCTTTTGGGGGGGTTTGGTTTATGTGTTTCCCCTTGTCTCTGATAACCTACAGAAATGTAATGATAAACTACTGAAACAACGTTGTTATAGTAAAATGCATTTAAAGGAAATAATTTAACTAGAATTGAAATGTACACACCAAATTAAGATAACAAAATTCAAATAACACACACATACTGAATTGAAATAACATTAAGGAAATATACCAAAGCAAGGAAATAAACAATTGCATTCAAATAAGCATTCATATATGAACTTATCGAAAACCGCAAGCATACATTAAATGTAAATCCTCCAATCTCCTAGGTTGAGTGGGCCTTTTCTCTTCCTTGGGATGGATGTACTCTCAACACTAGATTATATCCAAAATGGCATCAAATATATTAATTCGAGTAAGTTTTGTGACATGTTCAAAAAAACATTGCAAAGTAAATACTAACTAGTTGATCATTGTACTATAAAATTCTATATCAACTAACTCCATTGTTCTCAATAAGATGTCTATATCTAGACATAGTCAGTTACACATCGTGCCATAACTATAGGCACTAAATTCATCCATGAACAACCTTATTAAAGTTTCATTAAAATCTTACAATAATGCCAAAAACAGGATTCACGTTTGTAGGGTTGTTATGGAAAAAGTCATCCATGATGGAATGATGGCTATAGACTCGGTTTCTTTGATTACAACTTCTAGAATTTGCAATAAACTATCATCCTGCACATATCACCACATTTACTCATATAGGCAATTAGTGGGGGTTCTATGGTCAACAGTTTGCATGAAACAAGAACAAGAGAAAATGCATTAACTTTACTAAGGATATAACTATGTGAAGCATCCACATACACTAATTAACATGTTTTAAGAAAAAATTAATAAAATCATATATGATATAATAAGCCAAATAATTTACTCATCATCTCTCTCGCACTTTACTTTCGGCATGTCCCTATGCAAACTTATCTCTATCCTTCTCTCTAGCCAAACCTTTTGTTTCATGTCATATTCTTGAAATTGATGTGCATATTACTTTCTTGTCCCTTTACATCCTTAAGAATTTTAAATGACCTCTACCCATACTATGAAGCTATCATGTGACTGGGTAGTATTATTCTCGCCATGTGGTCATGGGACTTAGAAGAAGAGGTGGTCTCACCTATATTCCAATCCACTCATCATTGTACCCTTCTTCATTCTTATCGGACAACCTGTCAAATAATTGCAATAAGTGCATCTCCTCTCCTCATGCTCCAACTGATATTTTTGGGGATATTACCTCCCTTCTCTTCAATGCCGATTCATTGTATCCAATCATTTATCACAAGCTTGTAATTTCTCACCAAATCGATGATGTCATTTGTAAATTTCAAAATATTACACAATTTTTTAAAACTTGTGAAGTATTTTCTCAATGCCAATTGTTATCTCTCATAAGTGCACCCTTTTTGAGAGATGAAAACAAGGGTTCTAAGCTTGCTTTATCTCTCACTTCCGTAGATATAATGGAAACACCTTAGGTCTGTGGGTATACCTATTATTGAGGTGAGTCTTCGGTATCAAGGTCGGTTCCTTATTGATGTATCCTAAACTAATTTTTGGGGTTTTGAGGATAAAAATATTGTTGTAAATGAAATTGAAATGGGGTGATACACCAAATTTATTGAGGGATTTGAATTAGTACACACATAATAAAATTAAAAACAACTTGCAGATGCCCAACCAATGGTTTTCAGTCAGAATCTTAAGGAAAAAAACTTATGTATTGAGGGATAAATCACAACAACACAATAAGTTAAACATGCACACTAAGACTATGTAGAAAATACTAGATTTGTAACAAGGTAAGATAATTAAATCAGGGAATTAACATTCACAAGAGATAATAGAAAGATACACACCACTGCAAATAATTGGAAAGGAAATAACTGGTTCTCATTCAAGGGAAAAACTAGCAAAAATTTTCTTTAGCACTCCTACATCCAAAAATTCCTCCTTATGCCTTTAGTGCACACAATATATAGCAAAAATACTTCACCCAACCCCTCCTAAAAATAGACTACATTTTGTACTCGCCCATGCATGCTAATTTTACCCCTTTATCATGAATAAATAAAGGAATAAAAATAGACATGCTGATTACAATGAGACATTAATAGCCTTAGTTACAAAAATGCACTTATTCAAAGTGTAGTTAACTGCTCTATTTTTAATACAATTAAAATACTTGGGTGAATATCTTTGGCTAATATTAGCTCTTTCTTGGTCTGCAAGTTTCCTCCAATGTGCATGCAACTATTTCCTTTCGCTGTATAGGTGATGATTAAATAATCATATTTAATTCTTTGATGTCACATTTGTATATTCACCCACATTGCAAAGGAAACTTTTCCTTCTTCTTTGGTCTTTCCTTTAGTGATCACATGCACAATAATAGTCTTGTGTGTGATAAAAATAATTCCCTTCATCTCCAATACTTGGAAAAATAATCTCCCCACTATGGGAACAACTGCAGGCATGTGCAATAAAATAATACCTTTATTTGTAAAAAATAAGGTAATAATATTCCATACTTCTGATGTTGACCCTTTACATGCATTTTTTTAGCTCATCATGGCACATACTTGATGGGTGTCTTTGCAAAAATAAGGTATTCTTTGCAAAATTTAAGGTAAACTTTATCATACACATCATTAGCTCTTTTGACCTTAGCATATACAATTTATTCTAATCAATATGGTCACCTTTTGATTATTCTAATATAGATCAACCTTTGATTTGAAAGGTTATACCACTTTTTGATAGCTAAGGTCACGGGACCCCTTTTGCAAATATCAAGGTATAAACCTTAGTCTTTGGCATCTTTGACTATATATACTTCAACCCCTTTTTGATTAATCCTTGGCATATAATATTTTTTTGGTCCTTTTGATTGATCATTAGCGTATATAATGATTGGTCACCTTTTGATCTAGTCGGCATCATATGATTTTAGACCTTAATAAGGTCAAATTAAATAATTTAAATAATATATGGGTCGGTCCTCTTCTCGTGATGACCCAACCCATAAACAATTTTCGGTGGAAGTGAACCTAACTGTGGTCGAGTTTAATGATAACCTGAGTTTGCATTGAAAAGGTAAAATTGATCCCTAACCATCAATTTTTGTACTTAATTGATATGTGCCATTGATTCTCTCGACCTCTGTCGATAAGGTGGTTGGCTGGGATTTTAGCTTTTAACCGTTTGATCTTGTATTGTGGTGCTCTGGATCGTTGATCTTCAAAATTAGGTTGTTTGTGTGGTTTGTTAGAGTTAGAATTGAGTTTGATGATGGACCACACCCATCGATCACTTTGTACTTTTTCCTCACCACCGTTGATGTGTGAACCCTAGATGAGTTAATCTTTACCATGGTTGGTTGACAAGTAAAAATGTTTGGAAACCTAAGTCTTTTCTTCATTCTTTGAGCTCTGGATGAGCTAGCGAAGCTCTAGCAAATTTTACCAATCAGTCATTAACTTAATTTTCGAGCTCGTTCGTATTTTCATGGAGGTTTTGAGCATGATTCTTTATTATTATTCAAGCTTTCTCTATGGATGCTTGGCTTGGCTATGTATACTCTTAAATCCACTTTGGCCTAGTTGATGTCTTGTTGAAGCTTTACATGATGTCTTTGTGTTTTAAGTTCTCTATCATTTTTATGCCACCATTTGCAATCTCTTCGAGCTTTTGCAAAATTTTACGTGTAAAACTTGTCTCTCGACTCGGCCATTGTCATTAAAGGTGAGGTTTGTAGTTATTTGAACTCTATAACTTGTTTCAAATTTGCTCTTAACTTTAACATCACTTATATTTCGAAAACCTTCTACTTCTGCATTTTGCTTCTATGTTTTCCAAGCTCAGATGGGTTCTGGGTGCCGTCGTATTTGGCTCGGCACTTGATTTTTGAGGGTTTCTTTGATTCTTTCTCAAAACTGGTAAGTTATCCTACAATCTCGTAAAAATATTTTATGGTCATGCATTATTTGATTTTCCTGAAACTAATTATTTTTTCGAACTCTAGCCTTGATATCGTGATTCGTCGAAGTGGGTATTTGTATTTTTCTCCTGGATATTCCATTTTTCTTATCTTCCATTTAGAGTTTTGGAGCTCTTTTTTGACAAAAATTTGTGAGTTCGTGGCATTTTTAAATTTGTGAGATTTTGATGGAGACTAGAGGCACTATACTTTACATTTTTCGTTCTCGGTGGTATACCCACTACTTGGAGTTTCACGGTAATTTTTGGGCATCTTTGTTGAATATTCCAAGACTTGATTTTTCTCTAGCTTCTTGGCACAAAATTTATGAAACCCGATCTTATGAGATTACTATGGATATATCATTTCAATCTTTGATACAAGATACTTTTCTATTTAAAAACTTCCTTGCTTTGATTAACAATGGTTGTCACTTTAATAAAGATGTGAGTTTCTCATTTTGTAACTACAAAACTCTTGAGTTCATTCATTATCCAACATTTGTCTCTTTTTTCTCTAATAATGAAACTCCTTTTAGATCCTCTTGTTTTTGAGCTTTGTGATACTCGTGCGAGCTTGGAATAGCTATCGGGTCTTTATTTTTGATTCCATACTTGATGATTCACAAGGGTTTCATCGATTTGGCTCTATAACCGATAATTTTGGTTTATACTTCTATCTTTTCTGATTCCATAAAGGGTTTCAACCCATCTCTTATAATGCCTTTTAAATTATTTTGCATTCTTATACAAATATTTTACAATTTGTTTAAAGAAAACTATTGAGGGTCTTCTATAAAACTTGCTTGAATCTGTTCATTTTCTTTGGTAGTGGTAGATTTGTACTCTATTTCAATGGGTATTCTATATTTTCTATAAATGATCATTTGAGGCTCTGTTCTTTTCAATCTACTTCAAAAAAAATTCCCTTCTGGATTCACTATGCATTACAACATTTGGTTATGGAACTAGTTCTTATGATTATACAACTATAACTAGACCTTGTCTCTTTTAAAGGGATGCCTTGCATTTAGAAATTTGTTACCTTGAATATGACTGTACTTTCCTTTCTACTATGGAAATATCCTAACATTCTTGGAATGTTATAAAGTTGTTTACTACTCTTGAGCTTGTAAAATAAGCATTGATGTAGCTTTGAATCAAATGATCATTTTCAGATAATAATTGCATTCTCCTTTCTTAAATTGTACTCTATAAATTAATTTTCAAATAATCCTATAAGGAAAGGAATACACCACTTCTTTATTTCCTGAAACAGTATAAGACTTCTTATTTTACCATGAAAGCTTAAGTTTTGAGCCTAATGTTCATGTTCTCTTGTTGAAATGATGGCTTCATAAAAAATTGTAATGGGATGTTTTTATATCTTGAGACTGAAAATTTTGATCCTGTTTGATGTATGCCTATTGTATCCAAACCTTGATTCTTTATAGAAGATCTTGAAAATTGAAGGTTCTTAGAATATAACCCTAATCAAAGTGATATTTTCTAGATATTGATATAATTCTTTTACTTGTTACACTTAGGCATGTGCTTTCAAATTATTTTTTGAAACAAAATTCATTTCATGAACCTTACAGTCTATAATAGACTCATTCCATACTACTCTTTGGTGTATATTAAATCTTTGAAGAAGACTGTCATTGCACTCTGAATGGTTGATGAGATTTGGCATGTTGATCATTTTTGTATCTTGATCAATATGAAATGGTATGAATTACTTGATTCATCTTGTAGGCAGTATCTCTTGTGACTTTGAATAAACTCCTTATTTTTGTAGCATAGTTATTGAAACATTGCATCTTCTAGATGAGTGTTGTAAGGCAATGAATGTATAAACTTTATGGATACTTGATGTCTATTTCAACTTGTTGTTGCTTGAAAAATTATCCAAGTATTCTGCAATCTGTTCTTTATAATTGATTGTAATTTGATCAAAACTGATATCTTTTTCTTGTATGGTTGTAATATCTTTATTCAGGATCTTGATAATAGTGACTTAATGAAATTTGTTCAAAAATTCATTTTGATCTTGTACTTCCAGAGCATCCTTGACTTATACTTTTGTATCTTGAACATTATGAAAGTCATGCATGAATCTTCTTTTGTAGCCCTTGAATTCTTCTTATGTCATTGAAATGTAATTTATACTTGATAATATAGAATTTTACAAACATGCATTTTGTTCTCTTCTACTACAACCTTTACCTATAACCTAAAAATGAACTCTCAACAATGCAAACAACAACTACATTTGTTGTTTTAGATTCCAACTCCTCATATCTACCTCTATCTCCACCTTCCTCAAGGTTGTGCTTTAGTTCTTTAGAGCTTTTGTGCATCTTTGATGAAGGTGATCATGGGATCACAACATACGTGAGATTTTGCACTTGGAAACAACACACATAGCTGTAATTTTCCTTTTTGATTCACCTAACTGGAAACACAATTTAACTGTAAATGCCCCCTAGTTAGGTTCATTCATTAATTCCTTCCATTGAAAATAAAGTTTTGAGTTGCCCATTTTTACACAAGTGAAAAAATTGTCAATGCCATCTTGATAATAAAGAGATCATTTTTTTCTTCATGGACACATCATTGTGATGGGTAGGCCTAATGTAGAAACCTATGCTTCGTGATGTCGATTAAACAACTTTTTCTCATTCCATATAATTTAGTTTCTAAGCAATGACTAAAAATCCTCCAACTAAAAAATCTCCGAAACAAGTTAGTGAGGAAATCGGGCACATTGGTGACCAACATATTATGAAGGTAAAATTCACACAATAGATTTTGGATATCAGGAGTACAGTTTTTATAAATCCCTAAGAAAGTGTTACCATCAAGAGGCTTCTAGGGTTATTTATTGCACATTCTCATCAACTTCCAAGAATAAAATTTCTCTTGAAAAAACATGTTGTAGATGGAGAAAGGTTTCCTACAGGCAAGAAGCTTACAAGCCAAAGGACAAATAGAGTTGACAATAGATTCCAATTTTTTCTTATCATTTGTATTGGTCTCAATCTCTTCTTTAAGTTTTTATTTTCCTTTTTCAATTCTTTATTCGAAGAGATAACTAAGTTAAATCATTCCATACTTTCATACCACTATCCTTTTGCCTTTTGAGATTGCTAACTTCTACCTTTAAAGTAGTAATTTCCCTAAATTTTTCTACAATCCTTTGTGTAAACTTAGTTTGCAAAGACAAATTGGTTTCTTGCATACCTTTCAATTTTTATTTCAAAGAGGAAATTTCATCTTGGTAACGCCTCAGCACGTCATCTCCATGTGGTTCTTGACCACCAATTTCCATTCATAAAAAAATTCTAAATTTTTGTTTTGTGTTTCTGGTACTACAAGCATTTCCCGAGCTATAGACTCGGTTTTCTAGAGCAACATGAATGTCAGTATGTCAATGTCAGGAACTATGTTGTAGGAATAGTTGTTTTGAATTCATCATCCTTTGATTCTTCAACAGAGGCAAAAAAATTACCATCCTCATCCTTCTCCTCCAAAATAGGAACATAATCCTCATGAAACATTTCTTGTTGGGAGACTTCAGGCCTTTGTAAGCTACAATACCTTCTTGTTTGCAACGTCGTAGTGTGAGAATGCACTTGGTATGATATTTTTACCTTTGGAAACTTGTCGTATAGAGGAAGGGTTATCCTTACTAGTAGATTCATCCATAGTTCCTCTTGAAGGGTGAGGAATCGACTGAGCTTAGTACAAACACTAGGAGATGGTTCCTTCTTGATTTTATTTTATTTTGAACTCTCCCTACACTAATTCTTTCAATCTTCTACTTCAGCATGTAAAAAGCTTGATGTGAACAAATTAATTAGATAAGTTCGGGTGCTTCAATGTAGCCTTACCACCTCCATTTTTGTACTTCAGTCCCACTTTGATGACCACATTAAAGAGATATTACGGTAAATTAACCCCGAGTTTAGGGTTTCTGCGGCCCTAAAAGGAGCGATAACCAAATCTTACCAAACCAAGAACTCATATGCTAATCAAAAACCATGATCAATAAGATAAAATCAATTCACCAAAATAACTTTAATAAAATATTTACAAACAAATGAGAAGAAATATCATATATTATTATGGAACTCCAACATAATCCATAATGCTCAATACATTACAATACAATGATTTGAATTACTTTATAAGAAAGATATATATATATATATATATAGGAGGAGGAATTGAAACTACTACCTAAATCGGTGGTGAAGAACTCCCACTAAGCGATACTCTTGGTAGTTAAGTTAACTCCATAAGACTAGTAAGCTAACACTACATACCGAGAAGCTAACTCAACACAACTAGTAAGTTAAATCCACATAACTAGTACACCTAATCAAGTTAACCCAATAGTGTAGGGCTAACACAAGTGTAATAATTATCCTAATAAATAAATGAAAGGATAAATAATAAACTACACTAACACCCTCCCGTAAACATAGCTTAGGTGGGTAGAAAGAAGGTGGGTCCCAAAGAACAAGGCTTGATGAGGTACCACATACAATAACTAGGAAAATTGGACACCGCAAGGTACCCAAAACCAATAATAACAAAGTAGAGAGAGAAAAATCTCATTACAAGATATCCTAAGAAGCTCGGCTCTAAAAAATCATACAATGGTGAAGAATTTTAGTGCGCACTATGGTATGAATCTCTGCTCGATCATAGAACACACAAACAACTAACATTAGGATTCACCATAATAGCTCCATGCAAGGAGACTATCAATGGAGTGATGTCAAAAGTGTAAAAAAGCACTAAACATAATTTGATTAAGCTCATTACAAATAGGTGTGCCACGGTCAAGAGAATCCAAGGAAATAAGGTGAGGACAGGATATCTAAATAAATAGAAGTACCATGATCTAAGAAAAGCCAAGGCAACAAGGCAAGTACACAAAATATGAAGAAGCAAAATCAACTGCTACAAATAGGTGTGTCACGATCCAAGAACAATAACCAAGGCAACAAATCAAGGACACGAGATCTAAATAAATAAGAGTGTCATGATTTAAGAAAAGTCAAGGTAACAAGGCAAGGACATGAAACCTAAACAAGTAGTATCAACACCTAACAAGGCAAGGACGTGAAACCCAAAGAATCGAGTATCAACACCACACCCTCCCATCTTGTTGAATGGGTGGAGTGACGCCACAAATCTATATGAGTTGTCAAAATCAACTACTTGAACAACGACAAACTAACATTGGCCTCACTAGAATAGCTCCCCCACAAGAGATACTATCATCATGCCAAAAAAGTGTCAAAAATATAGATCCAAAAATCTCAACAAATAAGAGAGATATAAATGTATACACCCATAGATACAAGAATACAACACCCAAAATTTTAGGACGTCGGGCTCATCTGAAATTACATCCATAAGTGATTACAAGACCCTCCCAAATTTGGAACTTTATAATTGAATGCATGTAAATATTACAATGATTAAAATTACCTTTTACATTTGAAATATGTGTATAAAAATTTAACCAATGCATAGATCTCAAAAAAATACACAATTTCAAAAAAATATCACCTTAATTTGAGCTACAGATCAAAATTTATGAGCTCTAGAAGGTTTTGCTATCAAAATAATATTTTAATGTTGATGTTTTTTTAAAAGGTACTCGTGACACCCAAATTTCCAAAGGGTAAAAGAGTGCATCCACATGATACAGAGATTGCGACGGAAGGATAAAATCCTCGTGCCCAAAACCTAAATGTTCGAGGGTAAATCATTGCATCCGGAGGGTATACATCTATATCCAATGGATAAAAGAGTGCACCGGAGAGGTACATATCTACATTTAGTGGATAAAAGACTACATCCGAAACAAAAATATTCGGAGGGTAAAAGAATGCATCCGATAGGTACATGCTTATATCAATTGAATAAAAGAATGCACCGAGAGGGTACAAATATGCATCTAGTGGATAAAAGGATGCATCCAAAACAAAAATATCCAGAGGGTAAATTAATGCATCCAGAAGATACACGCTTATATCCAATGGATAAAAGAATGCACCCAGAGGGTACAAATTTGCGTCCATATTTGATTGTCTCAAAACATGGTCGATTTTACAGTCAATTCTAGGGTTTTGACACCTTCCAAATCCAATGGCACACTCCATTTTGCATAAAAATGCATGTTGCAGAAAAGTGCTAACAAATTTTGAATACATGAAAATAATAAACCCTTGCTTGCAAAGAAAAACTTACAGATGGATTTCTACATCATCCATTGCTCTGATACCATTAAAGGAACGATAACCGAGATCATACCGAACCAATAACTCAAATTCTAATCAAACACCATGATCAATAAGATAAAAGCAATTTTCCAAAATATATTTAATAAAACCTTTGCAAAAAAATGAGTAGCAATATCATATATCATTATGGAACTCCATCATAATCCATAATGTTTAATACATCACAATACAATGACTTGAATTACTCAATAAGAAAGATATACATATAGGAGGAGGAAGTGAAACTACTACCTAAATCAGTGGTAAAGAACTCCCACTAACTGATACTTTGGTAGTTAAGTTAACTCGAGAAGACTAGTAAGCTAACTCCACATAACTGAAAAGCTAACTCAACACAACTAGTAAGCTAACTCCACACAACTAGTACACCTAAGAAAGATAACCCAACAAGTTTAGGGCTAACATAAGTGTAAGAATTATCCTAATAAATAAATAAAAGGATGAATAATGACGTACACTAATAGGCCCCTCTTTAGATGTGTCAAAATAATTAACTAATCCCCTCCAAGTACGCATAACTATCCATTGTAGATAAAAGATTTGTTGACCCACTTGGCTACCTCCTTCCAAATACTAGGAAAACTCACCCGCCAAAATCCTTTTTGGGTACCAAAGGAAGTAAGAATTACTTCTAGAGGAGCTTCACCTTCTCCATGAACAATGGTATTAAATCCTTGAGTGGGGCATTGGTCACAACTTTGAGACTAAAATCTAGCAAGCCAGATAGGTCAGCAATAATTTGACTACTTATCTCAATTATTTTGCCCCCAATTTGTGAACATGTTGCCTCAAATTTTATCATGAAATCATCAACCAAATACTCATCAAAACCCTCAAATTTTCTAATAAAATCCAACCACCTTGCATCATGAAATACGAGAAATAGCAAGTATTTCACACGTTTGGAGAATCTAGTTCGGATCTCTTTTTTTGCCCCATAGTTAAATCAAGGTTGAAGAGAACTTCGGAAAATTTTGAAAGCTTCCACTAAATGTGAGCAATTACATGCAACAATGACATTGGATATTTGAATTATTTATAAACTCTTAATTGGGGTGAGTCGAGTGTAAATTTGTGTGAGAAAAATTTGATAGATTGGGTTCATATGGAAAGTTTTAATTCATCACACAAGCTGAAGTCCTATCATCATGAATGATGATGCCACTTGGCATTCACACAAATCCACCCACTTGTTTCATAGAAATGTGACACAAGTGATATATTTTCTCATTATTGCTCATTATGCCCCACTTTGTGACATGAGATTTTGATTTAATTCCCCAATAAATGCATCGAGAATTGTGTGTGATTTAATTATGTTGATTAAATGCAATGGGGAGTTCTTCAAAATTTAATATCCATAGAAAATAAAAATGCACTTACCCCTGCCCACTCGGCTCTCTGATATCCATAGAATTCCATGTCTTGTGCTCATAGAATAAGGATGATTAATTTACATTCTAACAACTAGCATTTCTAACCTTTATTGAAAGCATAAAAAAAAATAACTCCAATATAAGGGGAAGAATATTGAAAGCGATCATCTCTTAAATTCAAAAACAACAACTCTAGGTGGGAAGAGACAAGCTCCTCCAAAGTGAATACATTCCTTCGATAGCAGACATATCTTTGTTGAAGGTTTCTTTATCCAATGGTCGCTGATACATCCTTAATCTATGTCCATTTACCATAAGAGTTACTTTGTCTCCATCAATTGGTAGTAATCTCACAGAACCATTATCAAAAACAAAATTGATCTGGTAGGGTCCCAACCATCTTGTCCTCAACTTGCCTTTGAACTATTGGTACTTTGAGTCAAATAGTAAGACCCAATCTCCTTCATTAAAATTCTTGTGCTTGATACGAGCATCATGCCAAGCTTTCCTTTGGTGCTGAAGAATTTCAGTTTGTTGTTGCACCTATATCCTCATCTCATCCAATTCTTTCAACTACATTGCTCTCTCACGTTGTGCTTCATCTAGTTCAATTCTAGCTTTTATTGTTCTCCTCCACTACAATTCAAACTTTATCGGTAACAATGGATTCTTCCCATGCACTAGTTCATACGGGGAGAAACCATTAGTAGTATTTCAGGAGTTTTTGTAGGCCCAAATGGATTATGGGAGTTTGGTACCCAATTCTTCCTATCTCGCATTGACAACTTTGGTTAAAATGTTCTCTAGATCTTTGTTGGTGAGTTCCACCTACCCATTGGATTAGGGGTGGTACGGTGATGATTTATGATACTTGATTCTATAGATTTCTAGGAATTCCTTAATCATGTTAGACACAAATTGAGGTCCCCGATCAAATACAATGGCTCTACTGGTACAAAATCTCAAAGCATAATCATGTTGTACAAAATTTCAGCTATAACATCCTCATTGGAAAATTCCAATGCTTTTACCTTGACCCATTTCATGACATAATCAATCTGAGACCAGCAGATACTCTCTTTGCCATGGGATGGGGGATTAAATGGTCCAAAAAAATCATTTCCCCACTTCTCAAATGGTCCTAAGACCGGTGAGAATTGAGGGACATCTCAATAGACAACGTAGGCTTCCCCATTCTCGACATGCATCACACTGCCACACATACTTCTTGATATATTTGTGAAGAGAGGGCCAATAATACCTAGCTACAAGGAACTTGTGAATTTTCCTCTTGAGTGAGTGATGTCCTCCTCCAGGCTCATCATGACAAGCTTTTAGTATGTCATATACTTCGTCCTCTCAAACACACCTAGGAAGAACCATATCGGGACAACATTTAAATAGAATTCCATTACATAATTTTTATGTTGAACTATTTTTAACTAATCTCCTTCATTCCTTATTAATAAAGTAGGCCGGAAACTTCCTCGTAGCTAGGTAATTTACAAGATCAGCAAAACATGGAGGCTGAGTTGATACTGCAAACATGTGCTCATCTAGAAAGTGGTCCTGAAATGCTTCTTCTTCTCCTGAAACATTGAATCTTGAAAGGAAATCAAAAACAACATTAGCCTTACCATGCTTATCAATAATAGTCAAGTTAAATTGTTTAACAAGAGTAACCATCTAATAGTTTTTCCCCACTAATGGTTTATTCATCAAATATCATATGGTTGAATGGTCAGTCTACATAAATATTTTGTATCTAGTAATATAATGTCAAAATTTGTTCAAAGAGTAAACAAAAGCTAAAAACTCTTTTTCCGTAGTGGTATAATTCCTCTCTGTTGGGGTCATATTTTTGCTAATATAATAGATGGCATACATCTGGTCTTCTTTGTCCTTTTTTCCAATAATAGCTCCCAAGGCGTGTTAGAAGCATCGGTGTGAATATGGAAAGGTTGTCCCCAATTGGGTCCTATCAAAACTAGAGTAGTAATTAACTTCTCTTTAATCAATACAAAAGCTTGTTGACATTGAGGAGACCATTCAAAGACATAATTTTTTTCAGCAAAGAAAACATGGGATCAACAATTTTACCAAAATCTTTTATAAACTGTCTATAGTATCTTGCATGTCCAAGGAAACTCTTTATATCAGTCTCATTCTTGGTGTAGGTAGTTTAGTAATTACTTCTATCTTTTTAGGATCAACCTATATACCTTGAGTAGAAATATGATGGCCCAAGACAATTCCTTGATCAACCATTATCAGACATTTTTCATGACTCAAGGAAAGTTTTTGATGTTCACATATAGTTAATACTTTTTCAAGATTTCTCATAGATTCATCAAAAGTTTAACTGTGGACAGTGAAGTCATCCATGTAAAATTTAACACAATCATTTGTAAGATCTGTAAAAATGGCTAAAACTGCTCTCTGGAAGGTGGTAGGTGCATTACAAATCCCAAATGGTAGAACTCTATATGTGAATGTACCTAGGGACAAGTGAAGGTGGTTTTATCCGATCGGGAGCTATACTAATTTGGTTATACCCACTAAACCCATCCAAGAAGGAGAAATATTTCATTCCTGCCGGATTGTCAATAAAGGGTAGGAGAAAGTAATCCTTCTTGGTGGCATTATTAAGTTTCCTATAGTCTATGAAAATTCTCCCCTTACCATTTTTCTTGGGAATTATTTCTAATGGTGATACCCACTGACTATCAGATATAGGATATATGAATCCTACCTTCAACAGTTTTTCTATATCATATTTGACAATGTCTCTAAGTGTTGGATTAATTCTTCTTTGTGGCTTTCAAACATGTTTAACATCCTCAGTGTAAATATGGTGAGTGCATATGCTTGGATGATTCCCTTTCATGTCAGTATAATCCCAAGAAAAATCTTTAGAATGATTCCTCAAAATTTCTATGACCCTAGTCTTTTGGCTGGCTTCTAAATTGTTACCAATGGTCAGTTTTTTTCCTATGTCAACAATCACTTATTTAGTATCTTTCAAAATAACAAGCTCTGCATCAGGAATTAAATAATTCAAGGGGAAAACATGAGTCTATAGCATGTGAAAAATAGTCATGTTTTCAAGGGACAAAATCTTGGCTAAAGGACATTAGAAATCAGTGACTTTATATTCTTCATGATAAGCATAGATTTCTTCACAATTTCCAAGATAAATTTCACTTACCTCGGTGATATTATCCACTAAACTTGAAACAATGGTTTCTATAGCCTTGGTTTGAATTTCCAAAGCCACGGTTCTAATTTCCATAGTTTTGGTTTCCTCTTTATCAAACATTGTGTATAACTCAATAATTTCTTCTATGTGATTTTTCACTACAATAGTGGCCAAATAAGAAGAAACTCGTATTGTTAGTTTCTAAAAAATCAACCCATACACGGTCACAAACATCCACATATGGCTAGGTAGGAGGATAAAGTGAAATTTTCTTTTCTTTTTCCCATTCAAAATAGTCATTTATCCTCGACCTACAATTTATGTATGCAAAGCAAATGAGCTAAGCGAGGCCTTCCTAAGATGACCTGGGTATCCCAACTTCTAATCTTTAGGATGTAAGACCATAAAATCTACAGGATACTCCCAGGATTCAACCATGACCATTACATCCTCAATCACTCCATCTGGTCCAACAATAGAATGATCTACTAATTGAAGAACAATATTGGTTGGATGCAATCTTGTTCAAGACAACAAATTGAACATATTTATTGCTATAACATTGATAGCAAATCCTAGATCTACTAGTACATTGGATATTGAATGACCATTTACAAAAATAGTAATAATTGGACTCTAGGATCCCCATATTTTGGTGAAAGAAGCTTTCAAGCCACAAGATCAGCTAGATTTCCCTCGACTTTGACTATTTTTAGGTACTTCCTCTTTCTTCTGGTGTTTTTTTACAATGACCTCTAACGGTCTGATTTAATTTTGGAATGTCCCATATTGCTCTATAAATTAGGACTTCAATGTTCATCTTTTTCAACTCCTGGACTAGTGTTGTTTCTTCCTCATTATGTATTTCTTTTAATCGGTGCAGGAAAGGAGTTTTATGTACATTTGTGTTCCTAGTGGCTTGTGTCTGTGAAACATGTTCAATTTCCTTACTTTCCTTAGGTATATCCTCATTTTCCTCGGGTAACTCGGTGATAACAATAAGAGGATTTTTTTATTGTCCTTCCGGACCTTAGTTGTACATTATTAATGGAATTCAAATGCATAGTCTAACCCACTCTTGCTTCATTAATTGAAGTTTTTTTATTTTTAGGGTTCGAGACAAGAAGAGCTAAAAGTTGATTTTGTGCTACTTTCCCTTGCTTTGGTATTTTTGTTGTGGTGGGTGCATCAAAGCTTATTGTTATTATACAAACCTCCTTGGTTGATTAGCATTTTTCTGAGGTGCCCATTATTGATTTTACCATGGTGGTATATTAGTTGAAGGTGCCCAACCTTGTTGATTGTATGGGGGTACCCATGGTGGTGGTTGTGGATAGGCTACCCAGTTTGGTGGTGCCCATTCAGGTTGTCCCCAAGTTGGTGGAGGATCCCTGATTGAGCCATGGAATCATCTAGGAGTTATTAACGAGGTTGAGGGGCATAGTCATATTGATTACTACTTGATCATTGGATGAAGTTTACCTCTGCATTTTATTGAGCTATAGTGTTTAATATCTCTTTCGGATGAGGTATGAGATTACAATGGTTAGTATCATGATAAGAGACATCAAAAATTAAGCACATGTATGTGACGTCCAATGGGAATTCTCTCAAAGGATGTCTCTTCCTACATTTAGGACAATATATATCTAAAGGTTCCTTTATAGCATTCGTCTTGGCTTTTAGCCCATCTATGGTTGATGTTAATTGTGACAGGATGTCTATTTTCATGTTAGCCATTTCCTCCAAAAAAATTGAGGTACCTATGGAATTATTTGATGTTTTTCTTCACCTTATACCTCCTCTTGTTCTAGAGTAACTCCTACATAACTTAGTAATCTATGGCATGGTGATTTTTGTACATCACCTCCTCTCGTGAGATGGAGAGAATCCTTGGTTTCCTCATCAATTCCTTTAAGGAAAAGTGTCTTAGTGATTTTTTCATGTGAGTCATAACCACTCCTTCTATGGAGAAAGAGAAATATGTCCAAATAATCTTCTAGATTTTCATCTTCCTTTTTCTTTATACGGAATAATTCTTCTCTCATATCTCTTCCCCTACGGTATTCTTGATATTTTTCCAAAAGGTTTTCGCCATGTTATCACATGAATGAATGGAGTTAGGGGACAATCCCATGAACCACCTCATAGCACAGAGTCTTTGAGGGTGGAAGAGAATAGTTTGAGTTTTTGGTTGTCTGTTTTGTAGTCATATGTCTAGAAAAGAACTTTGAATTCAAATAAGAATCGGTATGGGTCTTCAGTGGACATTCCTTAACAGATAGGGAGGGTAGATGGAGAAATTTTCTTCATGGGTTCATCCTCATCATCATTGAGGATGATTGGATAAGTAAAGGTTCTACCCAATGGATGGTCCTCATCATTCATGTTGTCTCCCATCTCAGAAGGTTATTTTGGTTCTAGATAAGATGATGCAGATTGTTCAGAAGGGCTTCTAGGCATTGTATTAGATTCAATGTCACTTTCAATATGCCCTACTTGTGCTCTGTTTGGAGATATTATTTGGATATTACGAGGTATAAATCTCCCTTGAATGTCTCGTGGCCTATACATCAAGGTTGGTTGTGTAAACAAGGCCTAAGAATTCGATTGGTTGCATAGATTAACTTCATTAACACCCATAACATGTAAGGTGAATAAAATGGTGTGTTGTGCTTATGGTGTCCCTAAGCAATGGCACCAAAAATGATGGGTCGTTGTATTCTCCAATCATTTAACCAACATGTTCTTCTACTAGTTTCATTATAGAACCAGGGCTTTATGTCCTAGGTCGTATGCAATGAAGCCTTATGCAACTCAGTTGTTTAGTGGTTCCTTTTGGGGGGTTTGGTTGACATGTTTCCCCTTTTCTCTTCTAACCTATGGAAATTTAATGCTAAACTATTGAAACAACGTTTTTGTAATAAAATGCATTTAAAGGAAATAATTTAACTAGAATTGAAATGCACACACCAAATTAAGATAATAGAATTCAAATAGTATTAAGGAAATATACCAAAGAAAGGAAATAAGTAATTGCATTCAAATAAGCATTCAGATATGAACTTATTAGAAAACCACGAGCATGCATGAAATGTAAATCCTCCAATCACCTAGGTTGAGTGGGCCCTTGCTCTTCCTTGGGATGGAGGTAATCTCAACACCAGATTATATCCAAAATGGCATCAACTATATTAATTCAAGTAAATTCTGAGACATGCTCAACAAAACATTGCAAAGTAAATACTTTGAATTGGTAGATCATTGTACTATAAAATACTATATCAACTAACTCCATTGGTCTCAAGAAGATGTCTATATATAGACATAAATAGTTACACATTGTGCCATAACTATAGGCACTGTATTCATCAACTAACAACCTTATTAAATTTTCATTAAAATCATACAATAATGCCAAAAGCGGGATTCATATTTTTTAGGCTTTTTGTGGAAAAAGTCCTCCATGATGGCATGATGCCTACACACTTACCTCCTTGATTACAACTTCTAGAATTGGTAGTAAATGCTTGTTATCATCCTGCACATGTCACCACATTTACTCACGAGATGTAATTAGTTGGGATTCTATGGTCAACAATTTATGTGAAACAAGAAGAGAAAAAGCATTAACTTTACTAAGGATATAACTATATGAAGCATTCTCATGCACTAATTAACATGTTTTAAGAAAATATTAATAACCTCATAGATGATATAATAAGCTAAATAATGCACTCATCATATACCCCTCAAGTTTAATTAATTATTTCAATGTCAAACATTATTAATTAGTTTGTTGTTAAATAATCTTGCATTACTAAATTTTTCATAATCCATTTTATAGCATACAATAACCATGTGCGGTTGTAAGGGTATATTTAGATCATCACAATATCCCTTGATCACTCTATCCGAGTGTGTATATTGTGCATACTTGGCTAAATATTTTACGGAGTTATGAAAACATGTGTATTCCCTTAGTGTCCTTTGGGAAGATATTTATGCAACTTCCATCCACTTCGACACTATAGTTTAGGGGATTGGTGAATAGATAATGTAATCAACAATTGCATCACTTTAGCCAAAGTTTTCAAGAATTTATTTGCAAGATTAGTTTCAAGACTACACTTTGGCTTATGAAACTTGTCTTGATCACCACACAACCATTTCAATATATTTATCTAAATTATTTTCGGTTGTTTAAGAAGATGATTAAATTTTGAAGAAGAAGAGTCCATGTCTAGATTACGATCTAGATGAAAGAATATTATTTGTACCATATTAGGATCCATGTGGGAAATATAGTGACCACATAATGATTTCCATCATTACGTCCTCGCTACCCTTCATGCAGCCATCCTAAGTTGTACGGTAGGATAATAACAAGAAGACGAAAGGAAAATGCATCTACGCTTCTTATATTCTTTAAGTTACCTTTATTAGATAAAGTAACTAAGTCTTTCATTACGACATAATAAAATGTGTTGATAAACGATATTGGGTTCTCACGAGAGGGTTATAGTAACTCAACGAGTTACTAACTTTATTTAGTTCCTCTTATTGTATTAATACATCATTAAATATAGGTTTACTATTCATATTATGTATCGATTTGATTCATTATATTCACTTGTTAAGAATAGTCTTTAATTCTATTAAGTACATTAATTGTCATGATAGTTCATTTATTATCATAAGGTACAACAATAAATTTACTTTGTTTTCATTATATTTTTATCCTTATTGTCTATGTGTCGTCATTAAATATACTTGATCATTTCTATTGGAAACTTATATAGCCACGAAAATATTAAGCACATCAAAATATAAAGCGAGTAAACGAAATTAAATCGCCAAAAAAGACACAAACCATGAACACAGATTTACATGGTAAAACCCTCAAGAGGGAAACATCCATGGAGCAACGGTATCGATTCTCTTATTGTTCAAACTGGAAATTACAATCAGCCATGACTCTTCCTCTTACAACTCTTTTTTTTTTTTTTTTTTGTGTGTATAGCCTCAATGGGCATACATGGATTTATAGCATTCTCACAAAACTGAATTCATTAATGCGTTCCTATCCATATTCTAACTAAAGTTGTCTTGTTACAACAAAGAAGTGAATAATAGGATCTTGATCCACCAGAAGAGGAATGGTTGTCATCTAATCTCAACAATCTCCACCTTGACAACAATTAACCACGATACCTTGCTCATTGCTCATCACCTTTTTGCAAGCCAAGAGAAGCCAAGCACCACACTATAGCTTCTCTAATATAAGCTGGTTTCGTGAACATGTCTCGCACAATTCTTTTGAGTGTGGACCTTATCAAGAATCACTTGTCCTTCATCAACAACATGTCTTAAATAATGGTATTTAAGCTGGAATATGTTTGAATTACTATGGTAAGTTGGATTCTTAGCCAAATAAATTACACTTTGACTATCACAGAAAATTTTTACACTTTTTCGAAACTATCCTAACTCACCCAATAAACTGTTAGTGCAAAATCACAGCACCCCTGGATGTTGATCAGATTTCTAGGTTGATCATATTAATATCCAGTGTGATTGCATAACATTGAATCCTTTCTCCAAGTGTGGGACTTGAAGAGTGAGAAAGGAATCTCCAGAGAAAGGCTGGTTCCTATTCCTCTGTTCAGGTGCATACGAAATATGCAGAGGGTTTTCCTCAAAATCTAATCTAATTTGCCAAGGAGACAAGGTAAGAAGATGCATAAAATAAATCTAAGCTAATAGAGGTGATGCACCAAGGAATGAAGAACATATGCTTTGCCAAATTTAACACAGATCATGTAGATGTAACACAACATCATGCACAGATAGCAAAAATGCAATGAAAGATCAAGAATGACAGTAATAAATATGTAAGAGGGTTTAGAAGTAACCACAGACACATATATATATTGCTCAAGGATAGATTCAATACATTGCAATGGCTAAAAGGCAAAAAACGGTGTTACAGTCTATATGGGAGGTTTGAAAACTCCACAATCTTCTTATGAACAGGAGAGAAGGGAGGGTGCAAAGCGGAAATGTTCCTCCTTAGAAAGAAACCCCTCCTTACAATTTATAGAAAGAATGGGAGAGCAAAGAGAGAGGAATTCGAAATCTGCCCCAACCACCTCTAGGTTGCATTTAATTCGTCCATCATGGCAGAAGCGGCGGGTTCTGGCAAAGCGGCGGTTTGTCTAACAGAAGCGGCGGGTTGTTTGCTGCATTAAAGTGGTTGTTGAAGCATTACCTCTGCTTGTTATTTCGCGCCGAGGCGTTTCTCAATTTTCATCCTCAAACTGAACCAAAATGCAAGATTGACCACGGAAATGTGTAGAGAATCTCATAAGCTTTCCGTTGATATCAAGAACGTGCAAATCCGAGCTCTGGATCGAAAGATATGTCGATCTGAAGATTTAGGGCACGGAACAGGCGAAAACGGATTTTGAAATATTTTCCCGCGCACTGCCACTTGGATGCCACGTGGCATGCTCTGATTCGCTGAATAATTCTCTCTCTTCTGCTTTTCGGCGGGCTGTCTTTTGAATTTTCCTTGTGGGCCCTAGCTGGGACACGTGGCACTATCCCATTGGTTCGGATCGGTGCTCGAAAACTCGCCCATTGACTTTTTGACTTTTCTCTTGTGAGGACACGTGGCAGCTTCTGATTGGTCCTCGGCTGATTCGGCTCCTACGCGTACTTCGCCTCCATTTGTCCCGGATGTCCCATTTGATTTTGGGCCCTTTGTGCTCATTTCGGCCGGTTCGGGCAGTTCGGGCATTTTTGGCCCGCTTGTCCCACTTTGCTTCGGACTGACTTGACTCTTTTCGGCCGGTTCGGCCGGTTCGGCATTTCTGGCCCGCGCGTCCCAATTGCTTTTGGGCTCCTTGTACTGTTTTCGCGTGATCCGGCCGGTTCGGGCATTTCGCGTCCATTTGTTCCACTCGTCCCGAATGCTACCCTCTTCAGCAGTTAGCCAATTTTTCTCCTCGGCTGGATCGGCTTTTCGCGCCCGCCGCGTACTTCTGTCCCACTTGTCCCATTTGCTTTGTGGGCCACCTGGACTCATTTCGGCGGTTCGGGCGGTTCGCGTACCTTTGTCCCACTCGTCCCTCCTTGCTTTGTGCTGGACCAGGACTTAGCCGATTTTCACAATTTTTACTGGCCCAAACTACTTACTTTCTGCAACCTTCTCCGCACTTTATCAAGGCTTGCTCCTTCCTTCTTGGCTGGGAGTTTAGAAAGATTCCTGAAGGGACCCTAGAAACCTGATTTTTCTCTGAATCAGTCATTTTTCTTGGAATTTGGACATCTCGATGCATGTTATCAAATTTACCACAGGGGGTGAATTTTGGATAACAATTTGGCGACTCAATGGGATCATTACGCCGCTTTAGATGAAAAGGCCGATTACTGAAGCCATCCATTGGGCATGGAGTCATCAAATATTGTTAGAATCCAAACTAACTCGAGAATGTGCAAAGGGAAAGATGGAATGTGACCTGATTTAGAAAAGACATGCATCATCTCCATAGACGATGGTGTGCCAAGGCACTTAGGAAAACAAAACTAATTACTGACAAAACAATGTGCACAAGCACTTGGAGGGAAGAAAATCTAATCTAGTATTTACAGATGTAGTGAACCTCCCTCTAGAAGCAACGCTTGAGATAGATTCCATTTACTGGAATCTGCAGTTCTTCACCATCCAATGAGGCCAATTGGAAAGCATTGTTGTTCTTGCACTTTGTGACCATGTATGGGCCACTCCAAATGGCATCAAATTTTGAATGCCTTCCTGGTTTTGCTCTGTCCACATCCCATTTCAGCACTAGATCTCCTACTTGAAAAGATCTGTCTTTGGCCTTCTTATCAAAGGTCTTCTTGATCAAAGCCTGATCCTTTTCCATTGCTTGGAATGCCTGATCTCTGATTTCTTGCAGCTCCATCAATTCTGCATATCTCACCTCCATGGGCCCAAACTCTAGCAACTCCAGCTGTTTCATGAGTTCCAACGTTGGCAACTCAAGTGACATGGGCAAGACTGCCTCTCTTCCGTAGACAAGCCTAAATGGAGAGTTACCTGTGGATCTTTTGGGAGTTATCCTATCAGCCCATAAGGCTGATTTCAGTTTGGTATGCCAAGCCTTCTGATTCTCATCAAGAGTCCTCCTAATGATCCTCAGCAAGTTTTTGTTTGTAGACTCGGCCTGGCCATTACCTTGAGGGTAATAGTTTGATGAAGTGCTCAGGTAGATCCCGTTCTTGACAGCCCACTCAGTAACTTTAGATCCAATGAATGCCAATGCATTATCAGAGACTATTGTAGCAGGCACACCAAATCTGGTAGTTATCCCCTCGTAAAAGTCCAAGATGCTAGACTCATTCGCCTCTTTGAGTGCTACTGCTTCTGTCCATCTGGTGAAGTAGTCTGTGGCTGTCAAAATCCATTTGTGCCCTTGGCTCGAGTTGGGATTGATGATTCCAATGAAGTCCAAACCCCATTGCATGAATGGCTGGTCAACTGAGATTGGATGTAATGGGAGGGCTGCAAGTCTCTCTTTTCCTGTGAAGAATGCACAATTCTTACATTTCTTGATCCATGCATAGCAATCACTAAAGATTTTAGGCCAATAATAACCAGCCTTCATGATTTTGAGTGTCACTCTTGGTGCAAAATGGCCACCAGCTGGTCCATCATGAAACTCCTTTAATACCCTTTGAATCTGACCTGTGTTAATGCATCTCAGCAGCACTCCATTGACGTCCTTTTTGAACAAAACTCCATCAATGATGGTATATGGAATAACTTTGCAACCCTGAAGTGTCTTCTTCTTGCTTTGCTCATTTCTAGAGGGCACATGCCCGTCTGCAGCAGGAAATGTATCATATTACGAGTCCAACGAGAGGAGTGGACACATCATCATTTTCCTATTTTTGATCATCTTGTAATAGCGGGGAGCGTCTTCTTTATCTTACGGGTTGTTTAGTTGTTTGGAAGCAAGCTGCTCACACAAACCCTTGCCTCTTTGAGCTTGGTGATCTTGATCTCAATGTCATACTCCATGACACGGGTGATCCATCCTGCCCTTTTCTCATTCAAATCCTTGTTGAGGAGGAAGTCCTTAACCCTAGCATGTGAGACCAGCAACTGGACCTTGTTGTTTGAGATTAAATGCTTGAACTTCTTCAAGCTCCTGACTACTGCAAGCACATGTTTTTCAATAAAAGAGTACCTCAATTCACAGTCATTTAGGCTTTGGCTAAAGAAGGCAATTGGCTGTTCATCATTATCTTTATTCTGTTGCACCAAAATGGCAGAAATAGTGTCATCACCCCCAAATGCATAGAGGATGAAATCCTTGGAAAAGTCCGGGTTGATGAGAGTGGGTGCCTGGGAGATGGCTTCTTTGATTGCTTCAAAACTCTCCTTGCCTTCTGCCGTCCATTTGAAAGCCATGCTTTTTCTTAACATTTTGGTGATGGGCTTGACAAGGGCTGCAAAATTTGGGACAAACCTCCGAACAAAGTTTATCCTTCCCAGGAAACTTTGAAGAGCCTTTTTGTGACTTGGCAGTGGCAGAGCTCTTATGGCTTCAACCCTTTCTGGATCAATTGCTAATCCTTCCTTGGAGACAATATGGCCAAGAAGTTTCCCTTCATGTGCAAGAAAGATGCACTTCTTAGGATTTAAAGACACTCCAAACTTTCTACACCTCTGAAACACTTGCCTGAGGTGAAAGAGATGGTCTGCAGCATTCTTTGAGAAGACAGTAATATCATCTAAGTATATCAGTACTATCTTGTTGATCAAGCCTTTGAATGCCATATCCATGGCTCATTTGGAATGTTGCTCGGTGTTCGCAGTCCAAATGGCATCTTCTTGTAGGCATATGTGCCCCATTTGGTTGTGAAGGTGTCTTGAAGCTGGTCTTCCTCCTTTACCATAATTTGATTGAAGCCTGAGTATCCATCAAGCGAAAACCTTTACGTCCCAGCTACTGACCTGCAATATTTGCTCCATGGAGGGAGTGGATAATGGTCCTTGAGAGAGGCTCTATTCAAATCTCTGAAGTCAACACATAGCCTGATCTCTCCACTTTTCTTTCTGACTGGAACTAAGTTGGCAACCCAACTAGAATGTTTGATTGGGAATATAATTCTTTGACTCAATCAGCTTGTCCAATTCTTTCCTCATGAGAGGCTCCATGTGTGGATTGGTGGTCTCTCTTTACTTTGCCTGAGGCTTAGTATTTGGATCCAACTCGATGGTATGCTGAGCTAAGTTGGGATTGAAGCCCTTCAAGTCTTCATAGCTCCAAGCAAACACGTCAGGGAATTCTTGACAAAGCTGTATGAACTCATATCTCTCTTGCTCAGTTGTCATTTTTCCAATTTGCAATGGCTTGTTCTCTTTCACCAAGATGGATACCGAATCTTCCCTCTTGACCTGAATATTTGCTTTCTCCTTTCTAAACTGATCATTGGGGTTAAAAATGGATTCTAAGGTGACAAGTCCCTTGGGCAGCTTGTCAGTTCTCAGCTGTATCACCTGGTCACCATATTGCTGTTTCAACTTCTCTTGATTCTTAGCTGAGAACTCAGCTTCTTCTTGCAAGAAGTGGATGATTTGCTGGTCATTCTCAAATACTTGCCAATTGACATCGTTATCCGGCACTGAAGGCCTCACAATCACGTGGATGTTTGGCTGTACCTTGTCTTGTTGAATGTTTTCTACAATGTCAAAGGCTGCCCCTACTGCTGCAAGCCTGTCAGCAGCTTGATTCTCTTTTCTGGGAATGGCCTTGATGCCGAAACCCTCAAAATCTTCCATGAGGTCCCACACCCTGTTCTTGTAGCATCTGAGTAGATCATTTTTGGCAGCATGCTGTCCCTTGACCTGATTTACAATCAGCTCACTGTCCCCAAACACTTGCAAGTTATTTATTTTTCTCTTTATTGCCCAATGCATCCCTTGCACCAAGGCTTCATATTCAGCAGTGTTATTGGAGCATGCAAATTGAAATCTAAAAGCTGAATAATACTTTACTCCTTGAGGTGAAATAAGCATGGCTCCACCTCCTGCGCCTTGTCTACTCCTTGATCCATCAAAAAACAGTTGCCATACCTCATTGTCATCCTTGTGGCTTGGCTTGGTGATGTTAGGAATAGGTTGACTTTCTTCGTGTATACAATAGACCCCTAGCTCAGATTCTTCTACTTCTTGATAAGGATCAAAAGCATGCACCTTATTTGCCCATTCATCAAGAGTCAAATCTGGGATACTTCCAACCTTAGTGTCGGCTTCATCAGTGCCAAGGTGATCTTCTTGATCAAATGCTGAGCAGTTGGTATTAATATGACTTGGAGTATAGGGCTCAATGTGGAAGTCTGCAATAGGTTCTGACCTAATTGTAGCTTTAGTTCCATACCTCGTTCTGAACAGCATGTGTGACCAATCAGCGGACAAATATCCCCCAATCTTGGCAGTAAAATCCCTTGACAAACAGAGGGCAAAGAGTGGTGGAAGGTCTATGACTGATATATCTTGTAAGACAACAACATTTGGACATGCATGCAAGGTAAGACTCAAATTTCTAATCACTCCAACTGTTGCTATTGCTGTCCCATCCAGCTGCACTACTCCCTTAGATGTTATTTCATATTGGAGCCCTAGTGATCAGCTATCTGTTTAGGCATTACTGAGCTACTTGCCCCAGAGTCTATCATGCAATTATGCACTAGCTGATTTCCAATGATTAACGAAACATAAAAAGGGGGGGGCTTCAACATTTTACCTTGTTGTGTTCCATGATTTCCTTCAGGCTGGGCAGCATTTGTAAGCACTTTGTCTTGCCTCTGAACCTGCTGATTCGAAGTTGGCCAGTCCTTCATAGCAGCTTGCAGCAGATCTCTTTGGCCTGGGATGGATAGGGATTCCCACATAGATATATTGACGTTTGTTTTCTTCATCTGATCAATGATACTGAATGGTGATGAAGGATCTCTCTGCTGTCCCTTGATTTGCACATTTGCTCCTTGAATATGGGCAGCAACAGCTGGCATTTGGTTTGGCCAAGGGGCTGTTCTTGGCTGCCCTTGTGCATTGAAAACTGGGTTTTGCTTGCCAATCATTTGTGGAGCTGTGGAAGGTTGTGGATTGGCTGGGGCTAACGGCTGTTCTTCACCCAAATTTCTCCTTTTTGACCTTGTGTTGGCAGCGACACCTTGAGAAACTGCCTGATTCATGCCACAGAAATCCTCTGCTTGCCAATTTACCAATGTGGTATCATTTGGGGCTGATTGCTGTTGGAATGTTTCTTGTTGTTGGCTGTTTTTTTGACTACTCTCACCCTCCACACCAGCATTTGTTACCATTAAAGCTTGGGTTAAAGCACCATTATAGCACATGGATTGATTATGGGGTTCATTACATGGAAAACACCAATCATACTCCTGGGCAATGTTGTTTTGTGCTGGTACTAATGCCTTAGAGGCAGATATGGCATTTGGATTATAGGGCTGGAATGGTTTATTGGCAGGAGGCCTTGTTTGATTCATATTTGTGGCTGGATTAGGTGGTCTTTGAGGCTGATATGGCTGCCTATTCGGTTGAGCTTGAGGCTGATACGAAGGTCTAAAACTTTGAGCTTGCTGCCTCTTGAGTGTGACCAGCTCATTACCTAAATTTTGCAGTTGCTTCATGACTTCTTGAAGCTCATTTGGGGCACTTGGAGATGAAGTGGAAGCTTCATTTGAACTCTGATTTCTAGGAGTGGGAGAAGGAGCTAAGACAGGTGCCTGACTAGTACTTGGGCTTTCTAAACTTGGATATAATGGCATTGGAGGCCTAGGAGCTAGCTTGCCAGCTTGAATCAGACAATTTTCAGCTCTAATGGCAATACTATAAGCAGCAGGGATAGTTGTGCCTCCCATGGATTGAATCAACATAGAAATATCAGAATTTAAAGCTTTAAGGTAGTATAGAAAAGCACCTTCTGCTGTTGGTCTGACTGCTACTGGAATTCTATCCCAAGATCTTTGAAATCTGAAGTTGAAGTCAGTTAGCTGCTCATTGGAAGCTCTCTTGATGGTTGTCAGCTGCTCCAAAAGAGACAAGTTGTCTCCCTTCTCTCCAAATTGATTATGAAGTGCAATACACAGCTGATTCCAGTTCGTGATAGAAGCAGCTTCAAGGCTCCTAAACCATTGCAATGCTTTCCCCTTGAATGAAGACGCCAGCAATTTGACAGCTATTTGCATCTCGTTAATCTCATGGATTGCACAAATGTTAGCAATGTCCTTGACATGATCGCCAGGAGTGGTCTGATTTTCTCCAGTAAAGTATGGAATGTTCTTTAGTGCTGCTACTGGGATTGGATTTTGTGCATTGAGAGCAAGTGGGCTGCTGCCTGTGAAGTTGACATAGGGGTTCACTGGTTGCGCCATTCTGATTGGTCTTAAAACCCTTGTATACTGAAAGAAAGGCCGCTCAGGTGGAGGAGTTGAAAGAGTTCTGTTTGGTGGAGATGGAGACCTTTGAATCCTTCTTCCTCTTTGCCTTCTTCTTGGAGATAGTTGCAGGTATTCAAACAGCACTTCCTCTTCTCCAGCTCTTGACCTTGTGATTCTTCTCATAAGCTTTTAGGCCTGACTACTGGAACCAGTTGATTCCTCCTTGGAGTCGCCAGATATGCAAATAATAGCTCTTTTCAAGCAAGAAAATTGCAGCAGATGCACATCAACCTTGCTGCAATAAAAATGAGACCTCTGGTCCCACCGGGCGTGCCAAAACTGTTAGTGCAAAATCACAGCACCCCTGGATGTTGATCAGATTTCTAGGTTGATCATATTAATATCCAGTGTGATTGCATAACATTGAATCCTTTCTCCAAGTGTGGGACTTGAAGAGTGAGAAAGGAATCTCCAGAGAAAGGCTGGTTCCTATTCCTTTGTTCAGGTGCATACGAAATATGCAGAGGGTTTTCCTCAAAATCTAATCTAATTTGCCAAGGAGACAAGGTAAGAAGATGCATAAAATAAATCTAAGCTAATAGAGGTGATGCACCAAGGAATGAAGAACATATGCTTTGCCAAATTTAACACAGATCATGTAGATGTAACACAACATCATGCACAGATAGCAAAAATGCAATGAAAGATCAAGAATGACAGTAATAGATATGTAAGAGGGTTTAGAAGTAACCACAGACACATATATATATTGCTCAAGGATAGATTCAATACATTGCAATGGCCAAAAGGCAAAAAAATGGTGTTACAGTCTATATGGGAGGTTTGAAAACTCCACAAATCTTCTTATGAACAGGAGAGAAGGGAGGGTGCAAAGTGGAAATGTTCCTCCTTAGAAAGAAACCCCTCCTTACAATTTATAGAAAGAATGGGAGAGCAAAGAGAGAGGAATTCGAAATCTGCCCCAACCACCTCTAGGTTGCATTTAATTCGTCCATCATGGCAGAAGCGGCGGGTTCTGGCAAAGCGGTGGTTTGTCTAACAGAAGCGGCGGGTTGTTTGCTGCATTAAAGTGGTTGTTGAAGCATTACCTCTGCTTGTTATTTCGCGCCAGAGGCGTTTCTCAATTTTCATCCTCCAAACTGAACCAAAATGCAAGATTGACCTTGGAAACGTGTAGAGAATCTCATAAGCTTTCCGTTGATATCAAGAACGTGCAAATCCGAGCTCTGGATCGAAAGATATGTCGATCTGAAGATTTAGGGCACGGAACAGGCGAAAACGGATTTTGAAATATTTTCCCGCGCACTGCCACTTGGATGCCACGTGGCATGCTCTGATTCGCTGAATAATTCTCTCTCTTCTACTTTTCGGCGGGCTGTCTTTTGAATTTTCCTTGTGGGCCCTAGCTGGGACACGTGGCACTATCCCATTGGTTCGGATCGGTGCTCGAAAACTCGCCCATTGACTTTTTTGACTTTTCTCTTGTGAGGACACGTGGCAGCTTCTGATTGGTCCTCGGCTGATTCGGCTCCTACGCGTACCTCGCCTCCATTTGTCCCGGATGTCCCATTTGATTTTGGGCCCTTTGTGCTCATTTCGGCCGGTTCGGGCAGTTCGGGCATTTTTGGCCCGCTTGTCCCACTTTGCTTCGAACTGACTTGACTCTTTTCGGCGGTTCGGGCGGTTTTTGGCCGCGTCCAATTGCTTTTGGGCTCCTTGTATCTGATTTCGCGCGATCCGGCGGTTCGGGCATTTCACGTCCATTTGTTCCACTCGTCCCGAATGCTACCCTCTTCTTGATTAGCCAATTTTCTCCTCATTTGGATCGGCTTTTCGCCCGCCCGCGTACCACTGTCCCACTTGTCCTATTTGCTTTGTGCCGCGCTGGACTCATTTCGGCCGGTTCGGGCGGTTCGCGTACCTTTGTCCCACTCATCCCTCCTTGCTTTGTCTTTGGACCAGGACTTAGCCGATTTTCACAATTTTCTTGGCCCAAACTACTTACTTTCTGCAACCTTCTCCGCACTTTCTCAAGGCTTGCTCCTTCCTTCTTGACTGGGAGTTTAGAAAGATTCTGAAGGGACCCTAGAAACCTGATTTTGCTCGAATCAGTCATTTTCTTGGAATTTGGACATCTGATGCATGTTATCAAATTTACCCAGGGGGTGAATTTTGGATAACAAAACCTTTTAACCATCTTGCCTCTTTGCAAGCATGTGAATCGAGATACATACTCGCCCAAGTAGTGGATAAAGAAAAATGCTTTGAAGCTTTGACATCAAACTAATAGGACCACTGCAAGAGTAAAGACATAACTCGAAGTAGATCTTCTTTTGTCCAAATCACCCTGCAAAATCGGAATCAACATAACCGCAAACCTTATCACCGCAACCATCAAAAGTGATATAGTAATCGCTTGTGAAATATCTGGTCTAGTACTAACCATCGCATACATCAAACTTCCTACTACATTAGCATACGGTACACGAGACATATACTCCTTTTCTTCATCATTACTAGGACACAAACCTGAAGAAAGTTTAAAATGTGAAGCTAAAGGGATATTCACTTGGTTTCACTTTATCCATATCGAATCTCTGAAGTATTTTCTCCACATACCTCTCTTGTGATAACCATAACTTGCCTTTCGTCTTGTCTCTGTGTATCTCCATGCCCAAGATCTGTCTTGCTGCTCCTAGATCCTTCATATCGAATGTCCTAGCCAACTGAGCCTTTAACCTGCTGATATCAACCATGCTCTTGCTTGCAACAAGCATATCATCAACATATAATACCAATATAATGAACATGCCATTATCTAACCTTTTAAAGTAAACGCAATGATCATATTCACTCTGGTAAAATTATGGCTCACCATGAAGGAATCAAACTTCTTGTACCATTGTCTCAAGGCGCTTCAAGCCATACAATGATTTCTTGAGTTTGCAAACAAACCTCTTGTTTTGATTTTGAACAAACCCTTACGGTTGTTCCATGTAAATTTCCTCATCTAAATCTCCGTGTAGAAATGCGGTTTTAACATCTAGCTACTCTAATTCAAGATTTTGCAATGCAACTAGTGCTAACACCATACGAATAGAAACAATTTTTACAATGGCGAAAAAATCTCATGAAATTCAATACGCTTCCGAGAAAACCCTTTTGCGACCAGCCTTGCCTTGTACTTTGAAATAACATCATCGCACCTTTCTTCAACTTGTATACCCACTTACAACTAACCGATTTCTGTTCTTAGGAAGTTCCACGAGATCCCATGTTTTGTTTTTAATCAAAGCATCAATTTCCTCTTTCATGGCATGTTTCCATTTGTCACTATCTGAAACCTCTATTGCTTCTTTGTAAAAACTTAGTTCTCCTTCATTAGAAATTAAAGCAACAGAAGTGAAAAAATCATCATACGTGCTTGGAACTGATCTGATCCGTGTAGAACTTCGTAGATCTTGTTGTGGTATTTCCTCAATTTCCTGAGGTGTTTCAATCTGCTCATCCTCCTGAGTGATTTCCTCATGAATATCCTGCTCACGGACATCTTCATGATTTTCACCCGTGGATGAATGTATATCAAATTGAATTTGTTGTGACTGTGGTACATCAACCTGTTTCATAACATTCTTTCCATCCGATTTCATGAGGGAAATTTCATCAAATATAACATCTCTGTTTATGATGATCTTATGGGCAGTAGGATTCCATAATCTATACCCCTTCACACCATCACCATATCCAACAAAGACTAATTTATGTGACTTAGGATCTAACTTGGAACGCTGACTCTTCGGAATAAGTGCATAGGCATCACAACCAAAAACTCTAAGACTAGAATAATTACATGGTTGACCTATCCATACCTCTTGTGGAATCTTGCAGTCAATTGCTATCGATGGTGATCGATTAACTAGGTAACAAGCTGTAAGCAAAGCTTCTCCCCACAATTCCTGTTGTAACTTTGCATTACTGAGCATGCTCCTTGCTCTCTCGAGAAGAGTCTTGTTCATGCGTCAAAGAATGTCATTCTCGCTACTGGAGTGTACACAAAGTGGTTTTATACTGCCGATCCCTTCATTCTTACAATAATTCTCAAACTTCTTAGAAGTAAATTCCCCTCCATTATCTGTTCTAATACATTTAATGGATTTACCTGTGCTCTTTTCAACCAAAGCTCTAAATTGTTTAAAAGTGTTAAATACATCAGCTTTCCTCTTTAACAAATAGATCCAAACTTTCCTCAAGTAATCATCTATAAAACTAACAAAATATGATGATCCTCCATATGAGAGTTTCGGAGCTGGACCCCATAGGTCTAAATGAATATAGTCTAGGATACCTTTACTTGTATGTTTTCCAGGTTTAAACTTTTGTCTAGCTTGTTTCCCATAAACACAATGCTCATAGAACTTTAAATCTACAGTTTTTAAACTAGGAAGAAGTTTACGATCAGCAAGTACCTTAATTCCTTTCTCGCTGATATGACCTAGTCGTTGATGCCATAAGCGAGTGGATTCACCTACATCCTCTGATGCGACTCCTGCTTGATCAATTTCTGTCCTTCCTTCAAGTTTATACAGGTTCCCGACTCTGTTAGCTTTCATGACTATCAAGATACCTTTTGATATCTTCAAAACTCCACCTTGAACTGAACCCTTATGTCCACTAGAATCCAGAACTCCCAAAGATATCAGATTCTTTCTCAAGTCAGGCACATGTCTCACATCTGTCAGTGTTCTAACAATCCCATCATACATTTTAATTATGATACTCCCTATCCCAACAGTTTTACATGTAACATCATTACCCATGTAAACTACCCCATCATCAATAGATTGATATGTAGAATACCAATTCCTATGCGCAGATATTACATGTGATGGGATGCCCTAGAATCAATTAACCTTGATCATAATGGTTTGTGAGACAATAGACATAGATAATACCTCATCAACCATACTTGAGTCCTTCTCGGCTATGTTATCCTCGTTTGTAGAGTCCTCCTCCTTAGATGCCTCTTTACATTTCTAGTAATCTTTCTTGAGGTGTCCTAATTTGTTACAGAACCAACACTTCAACTTGCTCTTTTTGCCCTTCGACTTGGATCTGGCTGGGCCCTTCGAATGTTGTCCCCTCTCAGTAGTTCTGCCTCTGGCCATCATAAATTCTGTTGTTGAAGTTTCCAGCAAAGATCTCTTTCGAGTTTCCTCAGATATCATAGCTCCAACAACAACATCAAAGCTAATGACCTCTTTAGAACTAAAACTAATAGAGGTTACGAAATGATCCCAAGATTTAGGCAGAGATCTTAATAATGTTACCGTCTTATCTTCATTCGAAATTTTTTCACCCGTGCTGTCCAATTTACAAATAAGAGTATTAAAAGTATTTAAATGTTTTGAAATTGGCATACCTTCCTTCATACGCAAGGTATACAGCTGACGCTTCAAGAGGATTCTATTCGTCAAGGATTTAGTCATATACAAGCTTTCTAGTTTTGTCCAGAGTCCTGCTGTTGTTGTTTCAGACACGATGTTGAATAATACATCGTCGGCCAAACATAGGTGAATAGCACTGAGAGCACGAGTTTCCATCTCGTCCCAGTTATCATCTTCCATACTCCGGGTTTCTTTGCCTTTCCTGCAAGCGCCTTCACAACACCCTGCACACACAAGTATATCCCACATCTTGACCTTCCATAACTCGAAGTTATCACTACTGGTCAAATTTCTCGATCTCGAATTTAGCACTCTGTGTCTTTGCCATCACGCTTCAACGCAACGAATGAATTCGCCCTTCAAACTCGCCCCTCGTGGCCTCCCTCCAACCTTGCTCTGATACCACTTATTGGAAACTTATATAGCCACGAAAATATTAAGCACATCAAATTATAAAGCGAGTAAACGAAATTAAATAGCCAAAAAAGACAAACCATAAACACAGATTAACATCCACAGAGCAACGGTATCGATTCTCTTATTGTTCAAATCTGAAATTACAATCAGCACATGACTCTTCCTCTTACAACTCTTTTTTTTTGTGTGTTTAGCCTCAATGGGCATACATGGATTTATAGCATTCTCACAAAACTGAATTCATTAATGCGTTCCTATCCATATTCTAACTAAAGTTGTCTTGTTACAACAACAAGCTAAATAATAGGATCTTGATCCACCAGAAGAGGAATGGTTGTCATCTAATCTCAACAATTTCAATGAATCAATGAATCAAGAATTAACATGTAGTTTTAAGAATAAACAACTTTATAAATAATCACCAAACAATATATCATTTTCATATACAAACAAAATAAGTTACAAAATAGCCTAATCATATATTCTAATTCAAATAAGGATAAACATTAATCTTAATTGATAATGATATACAAATTCATCAAGAATAAAATATTAGGCATAGTCCCTTTACAAGATACAATGGCATTCCATTTACATTTATCAAATGGTTACAATAATCCCTTTCAGATTTATAATAAACTTAAGATGTGATATAATCACAAGTAAAATTAAATAATCACTTTAAGAATGTTGACCTTTTCAAATAAACCGTAGAAGAGATAATAGATATAGGTCGGTTCATAAGAAATGGTATGAGTCTCAGTAAACTTATATTCCATGTTGTAATAATAATGAAATAACTGAATCAGTTGTGGTTAAGTTTATTTTTAATTAGTAAAATATAATTACAAACTTCCTAGTTCATACTACGATATATATCTCATGCACTTCATATTAATGATTCTTCTTAACTACATATGAACATTTATACCCACTATACCTATTGTATATGACTTAATACAACTCGAGACATTTAAACAATATAATGCTCATATGCTACAATTCCAACAACCATACAATGTAACTATTCATAAGTTTTCTAACTTTTCACGAACATTCATGCTTGGCATCTACAAAATCAAAAATTATGATTATACATTTTATAAGCGATAACGTATGTTTGTTTTATATTTCCAAATAACCTAAGAATTGAAACAAAAACAACTTTAGAAGAAGTCAAAACAATATTTTATACCTTCCTTCTATAATCTATCATACATAATGAAAGAAACAACTTATAAATGGAATTTTCCTAACTAATCTATTTCATATTTGTTTCCTCTAATTCTATTGTTTAGGTTTATATACAATTTGTATTCCACATAAGAATTATAACAAAAATATATCAAAAAAAACCATCAAGCAATTAATAATTGTTATTCTCAAGCAGGAGATCAATAAAATTAAATCAAACAATAGTGCTCAAGCAAGAGCCACAAATCTATCTCGTTCATTAGTTTATTAAATCACATAACCTAGTTTTAACAGGAGACCCAAGTAGGTATGAACAACATTTCTAATTAATATTCCAAATCCAGTAATGTCTGTAGAGGGGGAAGAATAACATTATAAATTAATAAGAAAACTATATCGTTCCTAATACCTTGTCCAGATATCATTCACGTACTAAAAAAACCAGATTCATCATAGACAAGTTATAACAATCATGCTCGGTAAGAGCTATAAAAATAATGATAACAAAAATCTCAAGTTGAGCTAAAATACTCTTTTAAATTTTTCTAGGTTTGATTCAAAATACATGCAAATAAAGAACTCACACAACATTCACGACCCTCAAACATTTTGAATCTTTCCTCTAAATCTTTAGTATTTCATAATAAAAAAATCCAAAATGTATTTATCTTCAAGTTCATAATGATTATCACAATCAAAATATGCTCAAAGAGAGAGAGAGAGAGAGAGAGAGAGAGAGAGAGAGAGAGAGAGAGAGAGAGAGAGAGGGAGAGAGAGAGAGAGAGAGAGTAATTAGTAACATTCATGTTCTAAACAACTTAATAACAAATGATATTAGCAAATCTCGTAATGAGCTAAAATCTTACAAATATAGTCAAGCTCAATAAGGGTTGAGTAGCGAGTGGTATTCACAAAACCAAAGGATAATTGAAATAAAATAACAATAACAACACAACTCCATAAGATCTTACAAAACTACAATTTGTGTACAAAAGAATGGCGAGCTCGATATGAGATGTAAGTGACTTTCCAACACTAAATAGACCCAAATATTCCAAATCGAACCTAGATTCAATATCTTTGAATAAAAACAAAACCCAAATTACCCAAGGTTGTATGTAGTTATTTTCTCGCTCCAATCTCACATGAATATTAAAAATGTATTCTCCTATAGCTTATCAAATGCCCGAGACATAAAAATTTGATTAGAGTTATATAATATTCTCATGCCCCTAATAAACATACATAGATTCCATTCATTTTGATATTTGAAACAAAAACCCAAAACTAATTGTATTATTTTTCCAATTTTTAATCAAATGCACAAAACGAGAACATATTTAGGAATTTCACTATAATAACAACAAGAAAGTGAGAAAGAAACCCATGGCTAATTTTTCTCAAATATTCTTTCTGTAACCTTTCCAAGTCAAATGCTCCAAAACACAATTGAATCCTTCCACATCATTTTAAATAAAAAATATGCGATAGTAACCGAAGGAACAACAATAAATTTACCATGCAAAATCTAAATACAAGCTCCCATAAAAATGTTCATGCCCAACTCCATGCATAGCTTCCAAACAAAAATGAAAATACCAAAAATGTGAATGCAATGGTGGGTTTGATGCATACTTGGCTTATTTGAGAAACTAACGGTTCCCAAGGAACTTGCCAAACTTCCTTCCTAATTTAATGCTAGTGATACATCGTGGCCATCAAAAATAAAAACCATAAACCTTGCCAAATTTTATATAGCTTAATCCAAACTTAAGTTTGTTTAAAAACTTAATAAATTATATAGCTTGCATAGTGGTACCACGTACCAAAGCCAAAAACCATCATTTAAACCTTGCATGTACTCAAATGGTCCATGACCATACTTAACCAAAGTTTAAGTTGAGTGGTCAATGACCATGTAAATCCATATTAACCAATGGTGGCCCCATAACCCAATTCAATATGCTTAATAAACTTAAGAAACAATACAAACCATTTAGTGGTTATATGAACTTTTAAAAACAAAACATAAATATTAATAAAGCTTCATAAACTTTTTTTTTTTTTTTTGTGTGTGTGTGTGTGTGTAGTTAGTTAGTTAGTTAGTTAGTTGGTCATTATCAAACACATATCTCCATATTTATTAATGTTACTAATTTAATATATCAACACTAACATTTTGATATATGACAAGTCATAATGCAAATAAAATGTCAATCTAATAACTTAGGAAAGTGATAACAATCTCGCTAATTCAACATAATATTAAGTCGGGATGTTACACATTGTCACTTTACGATGATGGCCCACTCATGATTCAATTTGACTATACTCATTTCCATATGATAACCTTAAATTATTATTAGAGAAAAGAATATGAAGATTAGTTTATTAATGAATGTTATTAAATTGTTTGCATTTCAAAAGGTTGGGATTTAATCCCCTATTTATATTGATTTTATCTCGTGATTGTAATCTTATTATGAATTGAGATACTTCACAACTCGGTGAAGCTAATTTGAGCTCAAGTCTTTATCGTGAATTTTCCTTGTTAATCGAGCTCAAGTCTTTATCGTGAATTTTCCTTGTTAATCAAGCTCATTTGTGAGCCACTTTATTAACCCATCAAGTTACATTTACAACTCTAATTTACATGTTTTTTCTATTAATTCATGACAAATCAAGCTCATTGCCGAGTTGCATCAAATTCAAACTAAGCTCGAGAGATTAACCTTACTCTATTCAAACTCTCCAAGAAGTATTAACTAAGTTAAATTAGCTTGAAAAATCGAGCCATTTAAGCTCAAAGTACTTATGTGACTTTGTGAATCTATCCAAATCACCAAGCTGGGAACACCAACTCGCGCAAATAGAAAACTGTGGTAGCTGACAATTGATTTAGCAAATGGGAAATAATATAAATAATTGAATATGTATATCCACCATAAATGTGGGAATAAAAACTTAGAAGGGTTGTGGCCACATGGACGTCCACTGGTAGGACACGTTGTGAACCATTTTTGACCCATAGGCCACATGTCGAGCCCTGGAAAATTTTCATTAATTCTTGTCTTTTGGGTCTAAATAGTTGAGCACCAATTTGACGTGCATGTAAAGCTAAAATTGGAATTTTAAGTAAGTGAGATGGGAAAATCATGGATGCCACAAGTATAAATTTTAAGAATCCCTCCAACCATATTGATGGCAACGTGAATCAGTCGTGACTAGAATTTAGCTATGATAGAGAATGATTCTCCAAAACTAGTTGCGAACTTGTTCAATGAAGGTATATTTAGAAAATAAATAGTTGAACTATTTAGTGGAAAATAAAATAAGATAAATAGAGAGAGATGAGAGTAGAGGAAAAAGAGTAGGACATTCGGTGGTGCGGAGAGGATATATAGAGAGAATTTTCCTAAGAAATAATATGGTGAGACAAAGTGAAAAGTATGTGTTGTGGTTGTGAAATGGGACCCCGATTAGGGGATTCTTTTTTGTTGTTGTATATATATGCTTAATCATTATGATTTGTATAAGTTCAAATTGGTTAGACTAAATCGATTTGTATATATTGATGCCGGTGTTCTAAATAATGGTGAGTTCATTAGAGGCGACATTGTTTTTATGGGAAGTGGGTGGAACCCTATGCTCGAACCTAGACAAACTAGTGCAAGGCCATTTTCCCTATTCGGGCTTTCAACCAGTAAGCTAAATCTTTCAAAGACGTTCTTCAGGGGCAAGGTTTCAGAAACAAGGGTAATCCCAAGTAGACTTCTAAGCTGATGGTTTACGCTAAATCCACCTATTATGTTAGTTTTGGAGTAGAGGTGGTGAAATATAAAGCTTTTTCATGAAAAATGGATTGATTTGCAGATTCAACAATTTTTGTCTAGGTCTGCCCTCTCTTCATGATTAGATGTCAAGTCATTGGAGCCCCATCATGGAAGGTAAGCTCGATATTTATCCTACTTCATGTGGGTTTTTTCATGGTTTTTTCGCTGAAACTTCAAATAGGGATTTGATTTTTGGAAGAGTTCGGATTTTCAATCCCATTTGCTACTTATGAAATCATGGTTTCCTTTGTTTAACCCAGTGTCTGATACTTTCCAAGTCAAGCTGGTTTGGATTCTTCTACCTTATTTTCCCCTCCAATTTTGGATGGAGAGTTGTTTAACTTTTGTTGGTAACACATCGGGAAAATATTTGGATATTGATCCAAAGATCAAGATTATGAGCACACTATGCATACCCGAATACTAGTTGATATGGATACATCTCGTAGATTTTCCATCCACAATTGAACTTAATGTTGAAGATGGAATTTGGACTTAAAATTTGGACTATGAAGGTTTCCCCTTTAGGTGTCGAATATGTTTTTCTCTTGGTCATATAGCTTCAGAATGTCATATGAAAAGAAACCAAGTTAAAACTAGAATCTCATGGTGGAATAACTCTAATCCTATCGACTGGTTGTGAATGGCCCGTCAGATAGTGATTCAGATTTTGATAAAAAAAAATCTGAAAAGGAGGAAGGGCTTCCTCCTAGCTAGAAGGATCCATTACAACAAGATTTTTAGAGCCCTACAGATTTGATGGAATTGGAAAAGGGAACATGTTCCCTTCCCTTGATTCATCAGAGAACCAAAATTCCAAGGAGAATATTGAAGTGATGATTCCAATCCATAATAGTGAAAATGTAAATCTGAATATTGAAAAGGATTGGAAGGTTGTGAGTAGAAAAAAGAAAGGGAATAAGATACCCCTTAAGATGCACTTGATATCCAATGCAAAGGGGTCTCAGAGATGAGTTCTTTGAGTGTGTATATATTTTGTTGCTAGTTTGAATGTGTTGTTGGTTTGG